>VYXF01002929.1:312578-327233 GCA_013397295.1 Polioptila caerulea | reverse complement strand
AAAAAAAAGAGAAGAAAAAAAAAAAGAAAAGAAAAGAAAATTCACATCAGGACAAAAAATATGACTGAAGAATCGAGTCCAAGAAGGGAAACACGACCTTATTTAATTATATTTGTGGTATTCTACGGATCCCTATCATTTGTTAAAATAATTTAATAAAAATATTTTTTCCTCCTTCATACTTATATTGAAATAAGTCATTCTAGGCAAAAGATATTGTTTTCCAAAAGATTTGGTGCCAGAAAATTATAAAGATTATATGCAAACCTTATTTTTGACTACTTTAGAAATGAAACTTAAAATTCCCTTTCCTTCAGTCCGTCCTTTAATCCAAAATCTTCCAAGAGGTATTTCTTTGCTAAGTGCATCTAGAAACATGAAATGCCATTCAAAAAGACCTTGAAATATATTTCTGAAATTGAAGAACTCTTTCATAGTTCAGAAATTTGTCACTGGAAGTTTAGTTCAAAACAATTGTATCATACTTTAACCATTGACCTTTCTTTGGTGATGGAATGATTTCTTTTTGCAGCTTATCTACAAATGAGACTTGTACTGACCCCAGTACATCATGTCTGCCTATTACTGTGAGTTAATAGTATTCTGAGGATTCCTTCTGTTCTCAAATCCACTGTTTATTCATTTTACCCAGGGGTCAGTGCTTGCTCAAACCGTCAGTAACTGCTGAAAATCTTCACATTTTCTTTTGAACCAGATGCTGATTCTGAGACAAAAGGCATTCTATGGGAATACTTAGCAGTTAAGATGTATAAAAATTGGTTTCCAAACATATGTTAGAGGAATAACATAAGGTTTGACAGAATTATTTCCTAGGATTTATAATAGAGTTAGACACTGTTCTAGAAACCAAAGGTATTTTATACAAAAAATAATGGATTAATAATACAAACCAAGGCTGACTGATATAGTTACAGGTACAGTGATATCATTCAATGAGTTCTCTAATTTTTTCCAAAGGACAATGTTTAAACAATTTTCTTTAATATTACAGATAGAAGAACAAGTAAAAATAACAGTGTTTTCTGTTATTTTGGACAATTCTGGCATGATGAATTTGTCTTTAAAACATAAAATCAAAGGAAAATGATTGAAGGATCTCATTTGCCTATTGAAACCCCATAATTGAATATTTTTTCTGTTTCTTCAGTTACACAGGTTGTTTGCTTTTAAATAGTGAAGGAAAATATGTTTACAACAATAAGCTTAGTAACAAGGTTATAAAAAACATGTAAGGTAGGGTTTTTAATGTAAATCAAAAGGAAGAGATTTTAAACCCATTCCTTCAATGCAAAAAAAAAACAATGCCATTACACTGGATCACATGAGGCCAAATGTATTACTTACAGCTCATTGAAAGCTCACAGTAAATACCCATGGCATAGAACTCCCCAGTCTTAAACTGTCTTGAAAGTTGCTTGTTTCAGTTTTAGTTATTTTCAGTTTTAAGCTAAAGACAGACTACAGAGATGGATTCAGAAAAAAATGTCTGTGTCTATCAAGTGAAACTCAGATGAAAAATAGGTCCAGGAGCCCACATTCTGATGGGACTGAGGAGATGAGTGTTTTGCACTCATGTGTTTTTGAGACCATTTCAGTAAAAGTGCCTCTGCCAAGGTGGAGCAGGATGACCCCCACCTTCCCCCTAGGAGGTCTCAGAGGAGGTTGCTCAGTGTATGTGTAACACATCAGTTCAATCCGGGCCACTGCAGGAGGGTGCTGTATCAGCAGGAGACATTACTTTCCAGGCTTTGGCTCTAGCTAAATTCAGAAGCACAACAGTTATTTCCCCTGAAGTTTGTTCTCTCACAGAGATCGCCTGTGTTTAAAAGATGGGCTTACGAAAGAGTGAAGTGAATAACCAGGGTGAAGTAATTCTCACCCTAAAATGCATTTCTGATAGTCTGCTTTTTGCCCTGAAACATAATTCCCTGTCTTCTTACATGTATGACTGATATATTATATGTCCTTTAGGTGAGAGAAAACTGACAGTTCATGGACTGCAAAATATTTTATCTGGTTAGAAGTGCTGGTTTACTGAAATCTAAACAGTCGAGAATGAAATATATTTTAGCAAGGTGGAGGTGGTTTTGTTTTTTTGGTTGGTTTAGTTTATTTGTTTTTTTAAGAGAAGAAAAGAATTGCAGAAATGTTGGCATTTTGCTAATACTTTGACTTTTAATGATTTTTTTTTTTTTTTACTTCAATTTTTCACTTTAAAACATCTGCCATAGTAGCTTGAAAGTTTTTAATTCATCTGCCAAACTGAAAAACATTTTCTTCCAAATTTTATTTTGAAAATATTTATGTTTCAAATTTCTTTAAAAAATACAAAAATCCCCACAGAATATGCATGGGGAATAAAATCCCTACCTGTCTGTTAAGGGGAAAAATAATAGATGTGTGCATTATATATTCATTTTACACACATGTACCAACACACATACACATATTTCAAAGCAGATGTGTGGAGAAGGACTTGGGCGTACGTTGGATAAATAACTCAGCATCACTTGGGAAGGGGAATTTGCAGTCTAAAAAGCCAAACATATCTTGGAATACATAAAAAATATGTAGCCACCAGGTTGAGGGAGGTGATTCTGGCCCTCTGCTCTGCTCAAGTGAGACTCCACCTGGAGGACTGCATCCAGCTATGGAATCCTCAATCTTAGGTCATGGATCTCTTGGAGCAGGTCCAGAGGAGGGTCACAAAGATGCCCAAAGACCTGGGCTGCCTCTGCTATCCAGACAGGCTGAGATTTGGGGCTGTTCTGCCTGGAGAAGATTCTAAGGAGACTTTATAGCAGCCTTTCAGTATCTAAAATGTAGCTTATAATAAAGCTGGAGAGAGACTTTTGAGAAGGGCAGGGAATGATTTTCAATTGAAAGAGGATATATTTGGACTAGATATGAGGCTAGTAAAACAGTGGAACAAGTTGCCCAGCAAAGCTGTGGATGATCCATCTCTGGAAGTGTTCAAGGCCGGGTTGGATGAGTCTCTGAGAAACTTGGTCTTTGGAAGGTCTCACCACCTCTGGCAGAGTGCTTGGAACTGGATGATCATTAAGATCCCTTCCAACCCAAAACATTCTATGATTTTATGATTCTATAAAAAATGTAAAAGGACTGAAGCCAATTTTTCATAAATTAACGTCTGTCATTCTTATTGAATACTGCTGGGGCAGCAGTATTGGTAAAAAAAACAAAAAAAGGAACAGCAGTGGCATTTTCAGTATTGTGTTATGCAATTCTGTTCAGAAACTTCAATTAATTTACCATGATGATAAAATGTATGAGAAGTGTTTACACCTCCAGTAGTTCTTCCCTTTAGGAGCTGCACAGCAGAATTAAAAGCTGCATAGAGACAAGTTGTAGGATTCATGACAGACAGAGAGGGAATTGTCTTGTCAGTCTCACAAGTTTGAGAATTGCAAACAGAATCTCATCAAATGTAATTTCTATTCCGCTTTGTACATCAAATGCCTCAACGAAAATTCCACATTCTACTGTGACTGAATGAACTTGCTCCTTCTGGACAGCTGCATTGCCTGAGCCTTCCAGTACTCTGAAAAGATATCAAAACTGTCCGAAAGAATTTAAAGTGAAAGATGAGATAAACAGTGGAAATTTGGTGGTCGTTAGTGCTGTGGTTTTGTCTATCTAACCGCAAACAGAGAAAGACAGGTTTCTTCAGCTTACATTAAGCATCCTTTCATCAAGACCAATGTACTCTTTTGTGAAATGTTGGGAAATACTGGATATTACAAAAAAATTAATTGTAAGCAAATATCAAAAAGAAAGCAACATTTCTCCATACTGTCTGTTTTGCTTCTGTTTTATAAAGGCTTACACATTCTTGTATCTCTAGAGAACTGCAGTTCCTTGTAGATATGAGGTGGTCCTTGTTGTCTGAGGTGGTCTCAGTGGGTATCAAAGGTGCTAGCTATTTTGAAAATCGCCAGCAATACCAAATAATGCTGTCTTTGCATGTACAGGAATTCCAAAATGTAACCTGGGCATTCCAAGGAACCCCATGATGAGAACTAGCAGTGGAGAATTTCACCTTCAGTCTAACTGAGCAATGGTAGCTAAGCAGTGCCTAGCAGGTCATGTGAGGTTGGGACCAGTTTGTGTTTCATTTATTACAAAATGAAATGGGATTTCCTGGTGATCCTAACTAGTTCTGATTTGATAATCCCTAGGTTAGTATTTAAGTCCATGTTCAGCAGCAAATCCCATGATGGTCGGACAAACTCTTTGAAGCAGGAAGCTTTGCTCTGCAGCAACTTGCCACTAATGACATCTCTGTCGTGTAAGGAGAGATGTCACTGCTTAGCTCTTGGTGATTCATATCCTCTCTGAACACAGTAAATCTGTGCTTCTGCTTATTGTTTGGAAGTTTGTGTTTTTAATCACAAAACTAATTCTGATTTTCAGGAACCTTGCACAGATAACTGCTGAATAAGTGTGCATACGGTACATAAAAATGTATATTTATATACAAATATAATGGTTAAAAATGTATATAATAGTGAAATAGATATATAAGAAACAAATCACTATTCACTAATATTGGAGAATACAACCAAGGGAAAATTATCTTAAGCTAGAGTCAAGATTTAAAGCAGACAATATTAGTGCAGGGGTTAAAAAACCCCCATTATCCTAAAAGGTAGATAAATCTGGAAAATTTTGTAGTTATTTAAACCTGAAAATCTATATGTATTAATGTATGAAAATGTATTTTCAACAGCTGTAATTTTAGCAGGCAGATAGTTTGAATCTCTCTGATGTCACCAACCAACCATTTTGAATGAGGATTTAACTAATTTTGCATTTAATCATAACATACAGCTGTTGAGATTTAAGACTTTTTAAATTTAAATTTAGTTTCTACTAGCGTGGAAGTGTGAAGAAGCATGTTATTTCTTAAAATTACATCTTTCTAGAATGAAATATGACATTTAAACTGACATATTTTTAATTAATTCATAGCATAAGTAGCAGTCCTAAATTATCAGAATCTTTTATTCTGAAGTTATCATCCTCAGTTTAGGGAAAATGCAACATGTGCAACATATGCTCATTTAAACCAAAATGACTTATTCAAAGCTTGTATTGACATCTTTTTGACATTTGACATGCAATATGCATGCGGATAACATTCAGATTGCTAATTTATGGATGAAAAAGTTAGAAGAAAGAAAACTGAAAGTTGCTCCAGTAGTGCTAAATCATATGTTGTTCTAATGGAATGTGTTGAAAAATAAGTTTAGATGTCTTCTCAAAGACTGACAACTAGAAAATATTTTCAAAGTGATCTTTATTTGTCTGAAGAAAGCATATAGTTCTACTGTAAGTGTCTTGAGTTTTTTTTTCAGGCAGTTAATTCTGCTACTACCTATTTATAAACAATTATCAGAGCCCCATGAGATTAATCAGAATGAATCTTGAATGATTTCTGTTAATCATACCAAGCAGAAACTTGGCTGAGAGTGTCAAGTGTCTTAATATGCACTCAAAGTGCTCAGCATTCTGTAATAAAATTACATTGATCTTTGTAAAAATTCATAAAAAAAGAACGAATACTGCTAGCTGCATAATTGTATCCAATATATGTATTCTTTTCTAAAAGATTTTAATAGAGGTCAGAACATCACAAGATAAAATTAAAATATTCTCAGAAAGCTTACTTTCTTGTTATCTAAGCAGAATGTCACAGATCTATGAAGGAAAAGAAGAAAAAAACAACTGAAAATTACAAATCATCCTTTCTAGAAAAGACTTATATGTTCTATAAATTAGTTGCTTTATGGACTCAAATTGAAAATATGGAGAGGAACACAGAGTTGCCTGTTATTTTTCTTTTTTTCCAGGGGAATAAATACATTCAGTCGTCTGGAAAGCTCGGGTTTTGCCATGTGTTTGATTTTATTTGGTGTTCATTTGAGAGTACAGAGACTTGGGAAAAGTGCTCTGCAATCCATGTGCTCACAGCCAGGATGAATATGGCCATCACCTGTATCTGGGTTCATGGCCAAGCAAAAAAAATTGGTTCTTCACTAGAGCAATGAGACACATGGATAGAGAAGGAATTGTATACACTTAGTATTTAACCATGTTTAATTATACACATTATTTTCACAACATAGACATTTTCTTAAATTGTTTAGTATCTTGTATGAATTATTTAGGATACAAAGAAATGTATGTGGTTTGTTCATTTAACACTAATGAATAGCTGACAAATTTAAAATGTTATTAATCTGTTTGCATTTATAAAACATCAGTGCACAAAACACATTTCGGCTCTGTTTCCTTAGATATCTAGAATGTTATCAGCCAGGCAGAACTAAATGTCATCAGAAAGAGTTACAAATTATCAACTCCTTATTCTTCTAGTGTTGAGGACAAAAAAAAAAAACAAAAACAAAAACCAACAAAACAAACAAAAAAACTCAAAACTGAAAAACCACAGGAAAAAGAAAAAAGAGTAAAAACTTCTTTATATACATTAAATACATGTCTTAAAAATTTGTGTCTCACACCAGTTTTAATTTGAAATGTTGAGATTTAAATTTCAGGCTGCCTACAACATTTTTTGAGTTTCTCTCCCTCTTAGAACCACATGCAGAACTCTTAGGTACTACATCTAAACATCTAAGCAACTGCTTTGTCAGTATGATTCCTCTTCTGCTGTATGAGAGACTCTCCACAGATTGCTTTCCATAGGGGTGTACATCTCCCTAGACAAAACTTAAGAGCAGTTGCATAATTAAATGGCTTAAGGAGTTGCCCCAACAAACTATTTGAATAGTATGGTTACTGCATTTTTAATAATGGAATTCAAATTCAGACCCCTAAATAGAGATGTCTACAAAGGAGCTCTCTACGGATGATTTAGCCAAGTATTCATTAGATCCAAGAAAGGTTTGCAGAGATGCCAGGCTCTCTATATGCTTGATCAAGGTTGGTTATGTCACCCCTAGTGATTAGAAGGCATCTACCTGTTGAAAGTTCCAGGTCTTTCTTTATAGATGCCGAGTGTTGCAATTACAAAGCATGAGTTTGTAGGGATGAAAGCTTTTTAATAAGCAGTTTCTAGTTTCAGGAACTCAAGTTATTGTTTAGCAGATGTATTTATGCAGGACAGTTAGAAATGCCAACCATCTTTATTTTTTTTGGTTCTCAAATAGACTAGTACAGAATGTGCTTGTTTGGGGAACCTACAAAAATGATTTTTCAAGTATGTGCATTATTTGTAGATATTAGTCTTTAAAAATGTTAATAAAATAGCTCTTATTGAAAAATGTGTTACCAGAAAACTTTGCCCAGATAAAAAGCACAAGCCAAGACTAATCCTGAGGTAATATTGCAATACATTAAAACTAAAGGAAAGAATGTTTCTCTCTACATGTCAGCATTTCAGTACTGAAAAGTATTTCTGTTTCTTTCCCCAAAATAACATTTCCCTATTTCACTGGAAGAATCAGATTTTCATCAGATAATTTCATAAGGTCAGACTTCAAGGGTTTTTTTAAGGACATAGATTCTACCTCTTGAGTTTTTAAATTAACATATTGACATATTACTTTGCTCAATTAAAAAGCACAGACAAAAAAAGCGATGAAACTCCTAAAACACGTTAGTGAAAAGGGTATTGCATAGGGTTGAGCTGGAATGTCAGTCTTAAAAAGCAGCATTGAATTAACAAGATAAGAAGAGTTTTTTTCGTGAGTTCCTGGGACAAAGATTTATCACTTGCTTGTTGAGCTTGACTGACTGTGAAAAGAAACAAGCAATTTCACCTTAGAGACAGCACATCTTCAGAATTTACTGTGACACCCTGACTTTCAAATTTTTCAGTCAAGTCCTCACAAAAGAGCCCTATGATTCTGCTTGCTAAAACCCAGGCTCAAAGTTTAAATAAATGCCAGAAGTGAAGTTTCAAATTTTCAGCTGGAGCTGGACCAATTAAATGGTTCAGCTTGATTCTGTCTTTAAATTTCATTGAGGTATTTATGTTTCTGTTAGCTTGTTCTATTGGCTTCATAAGATATACTGCTTACTGTTAATGGAACAGGTTTGGAGGATTTTTTAGCACTCCTATTGGGTTTCCAGAACTGAAAGGAAACTGGGGTGCTTTGATCAAGACAGAGGATGTTCAAGAGAATTTTTTTATGGATTATAGGGCTTTAAAAACAAGTCTGTGGTATATGTGCTGCAGAGCCAGAGAGCTGAGATTTTTATGCATCCGAATTAGAATTAGGCTTCATGAGAGCTCAGCCACTGAAGCCAGCAGAAATTCTCTAGAGAACACTTACAGAAAATTATTTTCCTCAAATCATATGCTTTTTATGGTTGAATACTGAGAGTCTGATTTTATTTCCTATGGAAATTAGGGTCAATATGGGGTTTTTTTATGTTCAGAATGTGACAGGCCCTGGAAGGTAGTTTCTCAATGTCTGCTAAATCCCTGTGGGGGATACTGTGGAAGGCAAAGGAAAGACAAAATCATTGAAATAAAAATGAATTTGCTTTTTCTCCATATTTCTCTACTTCTTAAAGATAAATCACTCTTTATTTTTCCATTGTACAGCTACAAGGGTGACAGAGAGCATACATTATATTTAATTTCTTACTGACTTTATGACATTCAAACAGATGGCACTTTGCTTTCGAATTATTTAAAATTGATCATTTCTCTTCATTATCCTCTAGTCTATGGATCCTAATTCAAAATGATAATTTTTCTCTAACACTAAGAATATTTCAGGTGTGATCGGAACCCTTTTGATGAAGCTACCCCTGAATCCATGTGCTGCTGTTTGTTGCTGACATTTTGGACAGTGTCTCTACTCTGAAGTTCTTTGCCAGGAGTAAGGATTTCACCATAGTGTTTTTGTCTATTTAACAAGAAGAAAAATCCTGTTAGTATCAGAAAAGAAGGAAGAGGAAAAAGAAGAAAAAAAACAATCAACTATATCAAATGATGGCAAACAAGAAGAATTGCCTTTGAGTCTTTTCTATGAATTTTCTTACTTCAATATCATGACAGGACTTGAACAATCTATAATAATGATGATTAGAGTTTTATATTGCAAAAAATATATAATAATGCATATTGCAGAAAAGGTCGTGTCTTTAGGACAATGATTTAGTTCTTACACAAGCTGTAAGGCTATCTGATATGGGGAGGGAACAAAAAGAGATAAGGGGAAAGATATTCTTCCAAATAGATGTATAAAATAAAGGAATTCAAGGTTTCTTAAAGAGGAAAAATCCTCAATTCTTTTATTCTTTTCATTTTAGAGGTTACTATCTAAAAATGTAAGCAGAATAATACTTTTAAAGCAACTTCTATGGTGATAATCATGTCTCTGGTTAATAAACTGCTGTGCTGAAGAACAAGCTCTGGTTTCAGAATTTGGTCACAAATTCTGCGTCAAAAAATATTTAAATTAAAATATAATAATAATAAATATCTTAATTTAAAATTTGCTCATTAAAAGAAAGGTACAGCTTCAACTTCTGAACTGAAATTTAAGTTTGCATTACTCTGGTGCAGAAGTTTCAGCAACTCATTATTTTGAACTTACCCATCAGAACAGTATTGTAACTAGAAACACAGATTAGAGATCTCTGGGTCAGTTTTACATAGTGTTTATGAAAGGTTCTTTTAAAGGGAGTCCTCAGCTCTGACCATAGAATGTTTTGTCTGTGCAAATTTTGTGTAATGGTATCCACCTCCTTTTTCATGCAAATATTTAATAAATTCCTCAGAAGGGTAATACTTAATTATATTCAGCTTTTATGCATGTAGTTGAATATGTGAGAGGGAAGGAAATTAAGCACGCAGATTCTAAATGAGAGAACTTCAATGAGATAATCACAGATTATACTGCATAAGATCTTTTCACAGCCTCTTTCTACTCAATAATTTTCCAGAAGTAGACTTTAAAACACGTAATATTGTTCTTTGACATAAGCAAATGATTAAAATTTTAATATAAACTGTAATGTAATGTGCACCATTTGAGCCTCCATAATCAAAATCTGAGACATAAATGAAGTATTATAAAACATGTTTCCAAAGTTTGTATTTGACAGTCATTGATCTCTGTGTTGTACTTGTTTATTTTCACTTTATGTAGATACTTTTAAGTAACTATTTTTAACATAGATTTTACTATCCCAGGTATTTATTACTCATTTACTTTTTTCTCACACATAGACATTCTTTGTGTTTACATTATTAAAATACTGTTTTTTGTGTCCTGTTCAAAGTTCTGCTAGTTCAGAAGCATTTCTAGAGTATTGATACCTGAGAAAAGCCTAAGCAAACTGAGCTTCTAGACTTTAGGAGTAAAAGTAGCATCATTATTTATGTTTAGTCTACCAGTGAAGGTGTTTGTTAGTGATTTCCTTCAATAAATTCATTTAAGTTATTTCCAGCAAAAAAAAAGTCTTATTTCTAGCAGATTTTAGCTTCAGTATGGGCAGACCAATACTTTCCTTGTATATTCTTGATCATCTTGGAACGCATTCATTTTTTAGATTTTCAATTAGAAAAATAAAGGGAAACTCTTTTTCTTTCAAGGACTTCTTCCATTAAACTAGTTGAAATTTTTGGCTCAAAATATGAAGTGAGAATTTAGTCAAGTAATGGATACACTTGTTTACATTTTGAATGAGTAACTGGATGAATTTCCAGGTCACTACTCAAGTGAACTGAAGGTAGACTTGCCAGTTGGCAATGTTTCCTATCAGTGGGCTTATGGTAGTGCCTGGTACCAAAGTGACGCCTGCAAAGCAAGCAGCACTGTTGATTTTAAAATAACAGTTTTACAGTTTAAATAGAGATCATGAAAAGACCTATTCTTTTCTTGACTCCAGTTCAGAGCTCCTTCCAGGCCTGAAACAGTTTCTCTCTCTTTCATGCCATTGTCAGAATTAAAATCTTCCTCCTTTTTAATTTGAGAAGTAAAATTAGTTTGAATACCACATCAGAAGACAAATTCCACTTGGGAACACAATGAACTGTACTTTCTTTCATGGTTGTATTAAAGATAGCTAAAAAAAAGACTAATAGTGATAAAGAAAAAGGATATGAGTTTCTTCTTATGCAACTGACATCAAAGGGTGATATTTGAAACTAAAATAAAAACTACAACACTTATCTCATAAAGTATTTTTCAGGTGTATGTGAGAAAATAAGGTTTTTGTTTGACAGTGACATCAAAATAAAACAAGTCTCAATTGATTTGTACTTGATTGCTAAGTGGCTAATTCAAAGAGGTTCATTATTGACTTCAACGTTATTGATACTAAAGATACTTTGTGGTTAATACTGAAAGAGTGCTGATGTGTGTGTCTGCATTTCAGACTAGTAAATATTGATGTTCACCTTAGCTGTAGGCACAGTAAAGGCCAGGCCTTTCGATTTTCTTTCTTGGGAAGTATGTGCAGGTGTGTGTATAAGGTCATGACTTTCTGTGGCATGTGATGTGGCAGTTGATATATTCTACTGCATTCTGCTTATACAGTGTGACCAATGTGATTGTAGAGATTAGTTTTGGTGGACATAGTTTTCTAAATATGGAATGGCAAACCAGAAAGTACAGCCTAACATGTTCTCTGATCTTAAACAGAAAATCAGACATTTGAGTGTAAATTTACAAAATTAGAATATAGTTGAGTGTGCAGGTCTCCAAAAACAAGTGTTTAAGCCTCTTGCAGCATCTTCACCTTCTACTTGCTTTGCTAGAGATGTTAACAGTTGCAAAGTTGCTATCTTTTTTTTTTTTTTTACTTTGATCACACTTTTTAACTTTAAAAGCTCTTTTTCTAGTCACATACTTTATTAGTATGTTTATTCCTATGATTTTGTAGTCATAAATGCATATATAAACACATTTCACTTGTTCTATGTGAAGTAGAGAATTATATTACATAACCAATTAAATCTGTAATAAAGGACATTTTTATTGAAGAAAAACTTCGCATATTGTGGTCCTGTAGGTACCTCAATATGAAGAAATATTGTCACTCATTTGGAACATGAGGGAAGATTAGCAGGACTCTCTAGAGAAGCCAGCTTGGACAGACTGAATAGTAGGATTTGTCACCAAACCAGTTCATACATTTGTTTCTGGGATCCAGTGACAGTAAACCTTAGAAGAGTCCAAAATCAGACTCTGTCTCCTCCATTACCGTGTAAGTAAATGTCAAGCACAAATTTAACACTGAAAAGGAAATATCAGATATGAATTTTAGGAAAAAATAAAAGATGTGGACTTAGAAAGGGAAGGTAGATTTTTTAATTATGCTGTATTATGAAAAGAACTGGTCTTTATGCTCACTGTGCCAAGTGAGAAAAAAATATAATTTCACTATAAGAATAGCCCAAATCTGTGCAATAGAAATGTGAATTTAGTAGATTTTTCATCAATTATTTAAAGCTGCTGGATTAGACAATACAAAGTAAGAGCTGAAGCTGCTGTCTAACTCTAGTGTTGAGATTATGCTCCAATGTGATTTTGCTGTTTAAAGAGTGCTTCCATAAAATCTTTACATATGAAGAGAAATTTCACTGAAAATGTATAGTTAAATTTTAAAATTTATTAATGAAAAGTGTATTGCTGTTCTAAATCAGTCTTGTTGATTATAAATATAGTTCCTAAAGTCCAATGTTCTGAAAAGTGTTCAAAGAAAAGGAAATAGAACAGTTCAAATACATATGCCTTGAAATTACTTCAGAGGCTTAGCTAAGAGGAGTAAGATTTTCCATTATATAAGCATACATTTGCCATCCAAATGAGGGACTCATTAGAAAATAAAAAGCACATGTTGGAGCAGTCTGCAATGCACTTCTTTTTATCACAGAGCCTATGATTATGCCAACCATGCAATACTTTCTTGATCCTTCCCACAACAGTTCAGACATGTTACTGTACAGACATTCATATATTTATTGACTACAAAAAAACTACACTGAGTGTAAAATATTTCGTCCCTTATGCTTGTGCTAGACCATGTCTGCTGCAGAGGTTAACAGTGAAAATTCAGAGAACAAAACATAAACAGAATTCAGGAGTCATATGCTATGTTACAATAAGTATGAACTCTTGCATGTTATATTAGCTGAAAAGATTTTGGGATTTGATTATGACCACTCCAGATATTTTTTTAAATACAGAAAAACAGGTGGAGTAACAGGAGTAGTTCTCAAACAACCAATCTGCAAAGAGTAGCGGAGAAATTTTTATTCTGTCATTTTTTGAAATGACAGAAGGAAAAAGATCATATGTATATCTGCTATTGATTCTCAAATTAAGAGAGAGTTAGAAGAAAAAGCTTAACTGATGTGCATAAGAATGTACTGGGAATCCTGGTTTCAGTGCCATGCAGAGGAAAAATACATACTGGAATAAATAAAGGGCTTTTATAAGTCATAAAAAGCCCCAAATCACTAAATTATTTGAAGGGCAGGGTAATCAGACAAATCAGAAAAGAAACAACTCTGATAAGTTCTGTAAATGTGGAAAGAGACAGTAGCATGGGCAATATCAAAACATAAAAATTATTTCAAATATGATGCTAGAATTTTTGGATTATTTTCCATGATATGGGAGTTCTAAATTACCACCATATATAAAAAATAAGATTATGACAAACAATTGAAATATTTAACTACAGATTATTTATTTTTCAGATTCTAGACTATGAAATATACAAACATTTTATAATGAGAAATTTATGTGGATAATTTACGAATTATTGGAAGAGTTCTACCTTTCAAAAAAAAAAGTATATTTTGAAATGTATGGTTATTTCTAAATCTTAGATCATAGGACAGATCCTATTAAAAATATTTTAGGTTCTGATTTTATGAATTTTCTGTATTTACATGTCAGTTAAGTAAGAATATAATTGTTTAAGATGCTTTATCACCATAGCTCCTCCATGTCTGCATCTGGGACATGTGATTTCCTGCCTTTCTGATGACAATTATGCCACCGAATATAAATACTAGGATTTTTTTTTTTTCACCTTTTAACCTTTAAAATGCATTTAATTTTATTTACCAAACAGACATGATTCTCTAGTGTAATTTTAAAATTCAAATAATTTGGTTTAAAGTGCATTTTATTTAAACTCAATGATGCTTGAAATGTCACCAATGCAAATAACTTTTTGAAGGCAAACCCAAAGAGACTCATTTTATCTCAAAATGCTTAAATGTACATGGAAGCCATCTGGTTTTGTCAAAGACAATAAAGTACTTTTTTTTGTACTGATTGTTCAATCATCTGTGAGCAATTCTGCTTTGAACTGCTTTGGATAATGGAATGATGTACTTTTAAAATTCACGACAAGAAAATTCTTTGCCATTTTAACAGAAGCAAATACTAATGTGTCTTTTATTCTAAATGTTTGTAAGGTGTATATTCTGAGTATCTACTATTTAACATGTTTTTAATTTTATTTGTTCCTTTCTAAGGATTTCAGAAAGTAGGTTCCTCGTAAAGTATTCAGGAACCTTTGGTACATATTTCCTTCCTTCCTTCCTTCCTTCCTTCCTTCCTTCCTTCCTTCCTTCCTTCCTTCCCTTCCCTTCCCTTCCCTTCCCTTCCC
>VYXF01002929.1:274601-312370 GCA_013397295.1 Polioptila caerulea | reverse complement strand
TCCCTCTCTCCCTCCCTCCCTCCTTGGATTACATCTACTTTGACGAAATACACCATATTGAAACTTCTACCTATTTCCAAGCAGCCAAATTAAGTGCATTGCAGCCATTTCTCCCTGTGCCTCCTCCAGGCTGACCAGCCCCAGCTCTTTCAGGCTCTCCTTGGACGCTGGATAATCCAGTCCCCTAGTCACAGTCATGAACTGCCTCCAGTGTGCCCAGATCTCTCCTGCATTGGGAAGCCTGAGTATGGACCAAGAAATCCAAATGTGTTCTCAGCATGGTTGAGCAGAGGGGACGATCACCTCCTTTGACCCGCTGAAAATACTTTTCCTAAGGCGGTGCAAGAAATCACTGACTTTCTTTGTAATGGGGTACATTGCATGCTCATGCGATATTTTCAAACTATTGCTTCAGATTTCATTGCCTCCCATTTCTTCTATCCTAGATTCTGTAGGTGTTTTACATTTTTTCTTCTTCTGACCTTATATAAATTATAATGGTTAAAAATATATTTTCTTAGTATTGTAAACATTCCCTTTTTTCCTATTAATAGTTAACATTTATTTTTTCCCCTGAGTATAATAAAAGGAATAACATGCAGAAACAAAATAGGTCATCAAAGTGAACTGAATTACCATACTCATTGTTTTGGCATGTCACTTTACATATGCATTTCTCCTACCTTACTGTTATCAATGTTTCTATTTCTACCATAAAGTTACAAAATCTGTGGCACTCCATAGACTGCTTGTTTCCTGTATTTTGAAGACCATGTAACAAGGGTAATAGAAATGGGCTAATATTTTTTTTGCCTGCAGTAGAATGTACTTTCTTTAGGAAGAAATTATTGAAAATTTTGTTACTCATTTGTGAAAAATCAAGGATTTCTCAAGAAGTTTTATGCTTATAAGGACTCATATAAAAATCTTTTTCAGACACTTTTAGGCAATCATTTAAACATAGGTGCAGTTACTGTTTTCCCTCATCTAAAATTCTTTAGGAAGACTTAATAAGAATAATTTAATCTGTGTACTAAAAAGGAACACAATGTGGAAATGAATGGACAGTTTTGATTTTTTTTTTCTTTATAGTTTTTACTTTTTAAAATAATTTATTCTAAGAGACTCTTTTTTTCCATTTGTAAATAACAGTTAATCTGTGACATGTGTGGAAACCAATGTATTGTGTCATTTAAGCAAACTTTGCATTCATAATAGAAAATGTGCCCCTTCTCAGAGTTATTTGATCTATAAAGTTGGATGAGTTATATATTCTGTTAATTTCTTTTACTAACCACTACAGAATATGTGCCATTATGTTATGCTTTTTACTAGAAAGTGAGTTGAAAAACAAATGAAAAAAAAAGTCTTCTATTAAATCCTTATGCAGGGTTGATGTGGGTTTTTTTTTTTTCACTTTTCTTCTTTGTTTAGTTTCTATAGAACAAGAAGTCATCCTGAAGAAGAAACAAATAAAAGAAAAGAAAATACAGAGAGGATGACTTCTAGCCATCAAACACAATTCAACTCCACACACCAAAATTCTTATACAAAGCCTAGGTTTTTTTTGGGAGAAGATCCTGTTCACGGCATAATACTCATTTAAATGGGACCTTAGGAGAAGCACTGCAGTCTGTGCCTTTATAATGCATCACACACTGCTCTGGAGCACTCCTGGGCCCTGAAATACAGTTCCATATCCACTACCCTGTTGTAAAGGCCTCGAGCATGTTTTGTCTAAATGCTAATAATGTTGTCCCTAACAGTTTCTGGGCACAATCTGGGAGGTTGAATTTTCCAGGGACTGTTCAACATAGTTGGTTCTCATGCAGTAACCTTATGCCAGAAGCAGAAAGTGTCCCACAGCAGATGCAGACTACTCTGTTTAGCCAGCTTCAATGCTCTTGAATGCTCTTGGGCTTATTTAGTTTACTAGTATAGGCATAGCCAAGTATTTTCTACCACAGTTTTCCATTAAAATAAAGTGATATTTATTAAGGTATCTCTGAGAGAAAATAATAATGGTTTATTTTAGGAAAGACTTAATAGTTGCAGCAGACAAATAATTGCAAGTGGTATGGATTTAGGCAAGCTGTTTAGCTGTTACTGTTAATGAAAGATTAGTTTGAGTAGGCTTACACATGACACACAGGCCAACAACAATATGAGTTACTTATGAGCTCAGAAGAAGTGGTTGGTAGAAGGACTACCTGCAGTGACTACCAAGTAAGTTGTATTAGCACTATCTTCAAATATTTATGGAATTTTGTCTGACAGTTGTGTCCTGGTTTTTTTTTCCTCCTTGAAACTGTAATAGTGCTCATTCAAATAGAGTTCCATGACGCAGACCAGGTTTACAAAGATCTGAATATATTTCAGAAATATCGCATAACTTTGTGTTATTTGCCTGTCACAAAGCACTGACTCAAAGAACTTTTCAGCTATGTGATCTAGGATTTTTTACTTCTCTAAAACACAGAAGGCCTGCAATCGAGGTACGCTAATGTTTGATTTACACACCTGCCATTATCTCAACATATATATGTACAATATATTCTCCATTTCTCTCTGGTTTTGGAACAAATGCAATAAATCTGGAGTTTTTCTTGTTTAATTTTAAAATAAATTAATTAATAAATAGATGTTTTTCAGGAGAAAGGTACCAACGATATAGAGTCTGCTCTAACAACAGAAAGCAGATTAAGAAATGCAGAGTGAAGAACAAAAAAGTTTACTTGCTACACTCACATCATGTGTTAATGTAAATGATTTTGTGGCTTGTTTTCACCACCTACTTCAGATCTTGAGTACTGGTCACAGCACATCTCCAAAAGTTATACAGACACTTGATGTCATGGGAGACAACTTGTTGAGGCTTTTAAGTATGAGAGGGTTGATGAGAACGAAGATTTATACCAAGGTCTACAATGGCAGAACAAGGGGCAATGGTTTTAAGGTTTTAAACTAAGAGAGAATAAGTTTAGGTTTGGATAGGAGACAAGAAGGAATATTTTACAATAACAGTGGTGAAACACTGGAAGATGTTGTCCAGAGAAGTTGTAGATGCCCCATCTTTGGAAGTAACCAAAGATAGATTGGATGGGGATTTGCTGGTGGAAGATGCTCTTGCCCATGGCAAGGGAGTTGAACTAAGTGTTCTTTAAGGATCCTTTCCAACCCAAGATTTTATGATTATATGAAAATCTGGCCCAATATTTAGCTGCTGTGCAATCTCTGTAAAGGCACCGAGAACCTTTTCCTGTAGAGAATTTAAGTGGATGAGTACTGGCAATAAGTGTACAAGTATACTGGAAGGAAATGCTTTGAGATTTTAAATCTGTATTTTGGATTTTTTCTTTAATGTGTTTTTATGTGTATAATTTCAGCTTTCAAAAGGGGAAAGCCGTTATTTCTTTATTAAAATGTATTGTTTGTTTTCTGCATACTTCTATATTTTGGAAACAGTAAAATGGGTTATTCAGGAAACAAGATATTACCTACCCAAAGGACATCTGCTGCAGATGGTTTATCTTTGGCAACCATATGTCATATGCATTTTGGCAAAAAGGTATATGACTTTTTATTTGCCAGATATTGTGAGTAGCCAGATATTTTTGAAGCAGCCCTATAAATAATACATTTCTCCACCTCTTTGTCTCTCTCTGTTGTTCCTTCTCTCTTTGTTTTAAACCAAATAATATACTCTGTGAAAAAAAATGTGGTCTGCAAAATAACAGAAGATGAAGGTCATATAAATTCAAAAGGAAAAAGTGCAAACTTTTTAATTCTATGGGTTTTTCCTTACAAATTCTCCCTCACAGAACTGGAAACATTAAAGAGAAATGTCTCATACCAGACAACACGTGATTTCATGTCAGCATGTAGAAAATGTTTCAAAAAGGTCAAAACAGAGTGTTTTGTTTTTCAAGGTGTCTCTAATAAGCTGCATGCATATAACTGGATTTTTAAGGACAATTTAAGATACAAGTTTTAGTCATGCCATTACTTCATGACAGGATATAAGTTGGTTAATGTCATTCCTTTTAACTCCTCCTCCACTGGAGGGAAAATCACCTGTGATTGTAACACTCTGTGATAGATATTCTGAGAGAAGGCAAAGTGTTGGAAACTCAGAGTAGGAAATACAGCTTTATGACTCAGCTGCAATATAACCTTTCCATTTTTTGAAGTGAATAGAGATCATAACCTTGAAATCACTAAAGCAGCACTAGGCTTGCTCCAATGATTACTTGAGATTGTTAGGCATGGGCAATGATCCCATTTCTCTTTTCCTTTCTTGTTTACCTGCATGGAAAATCCACTTAGCTGTGCAGTATCTGCTGTGGAAGAGGCCCTCAGCGAGAAAAGATTGTTTGTTTTCCAATTGCACACCTTTGTAATATACATCTGAGGTAAATAGACAAACTTGACTTCGATGTTGAAATCACTCTTTAAGGCACTATGCCTTTCTGAAAGCAACTAAAATAAGTCAGATAATTCACACCATAAAAATAGGTTGTTTTTTTTTTTTTTTAAATAAAGACAAAAGTCTTGTGGTTCAGAAGTGAACCACACTATTGAAATGTTGAACACTTGAACTTCACAGAGGGTGACTGTGTTGCCATTTCCAAAGCAATTGTGTTGAAATGTTTTTAACATAAATTTATAACCAAGTGTCTTTGAGTAACTATATTTCATGAGATATTATCTGAGAATTTTTAAACTATACTAAACTTTCCACTCTAACGAGGGTAAAAATTAGAAGGGATTCATTATTGTGTAATTGTAATTGTAAAAAGAAAGTAAAAAACAGTATTTTGTTTAAAGAACTTTCTTGAAAAAGAAAATGTTGAAGTTAAATTTAATTTTTAGTTGTAAATAGGATTATTTTCCAGGCAGGTTTCTGAAACAATTTAATACACCAAAAATAAATTTCAGTTTTGTATAAAACCTGCATAAAATATGAGCCCTTCTGGAAAGATATCCTTTTAGTATGTTTTCTTTTATCTTTCATATTTTTTTATTTTTTATTCTACTTTATAAAAAAAACCCTTGCCATATTTTGCTTCTTATTCCATGGTTTTACAGGTAGTGTGGATCCAGCATAGGCATCACATCTTACTAGCATTGGACACATTTATCTAGGCACCATCATAAGTGCTCATATATTGCTGGACTTCTTTTTACTCATATACCTGTTTTTGGGATAGCATGATTAGCTTTTCAGGTACCCGTATGAAGCAAAATATATATAAAAGTGGTAAAACATTAAACTAAAACATTAGAAACAGTCATCATTATGCTTCTTTTATGTCAAACTTAAAATGGTAATCTTCGATAGCCTAGGGAGTAAAATGCATAATTGAATAACAAACACAAAATCATCTCCTCTGTCCAACACTCATGACAATTGACAGCTTCACTGCCAACTTGATCCAACTCATGGTTTCCTAAGCTGTATTCCTACAACCTTCTAAGGTCTTCCTCAACTTACATATTCACTTTTTCCTCACTTGCTTTCAGTGATACATTCTTTATCCTCAGCCTGGGCAAGAAAAACCACTCAGAATGAGAAATAGTACACCGATAAAGCTTATCAGCTGGTGCCTTACGGACTGGCAAGGCAGGACGCATGATGAAGCAAAACTATCTTTATGCTTTCAAATTCTTTCAAACATATACTTACAGAGTTATTCTTATAAGGTCAAGTATACTGGTACTTCTGGATCATCAAACTAGATCAGATCTTTTCTGCTTACCAGTCTCTGAGGAAAATATCTCAATGAATGCACATTTTAGACTTTTTCTGTAGAAAATTTGCAAACTCATTTGAGTGGAAATGATTGAAGGAGTTTTGAATTTCAGTAGGCAAGATCAGGACATTTTGCAGATGTTGTGTGTATTTATGCTTACTTTTATGAAAGAACTGGAAAATTCTATTGAACAATGAACACATAAGATAAATCCAGTAGGAATTTGTTAATGGGAAGTCATTATTTTAAGTAACTAAAATTTTTATAAATTAATTACACTTTAAAATAAAGTGTTATTATTATTATTATTATTATTATTATTATTATTATTATTATTATTATTATTATTATTTTCTGTGAGTAAAGTAAAGGAACTTGAAAAAAAAATTAAGGTAGGATTGAAATTTTCTAAGTAAAGCTTTGTGGTAAGAAGGAATAGAACTTCTCTATTACACTTTCACAGAATCATGTAACATCTCAGGCTAGTCAAAATCCATTATGTGATAATAAGCTGTTAAAATAATTATTTGAATGTAAAGGTTGATCCATTTCTCATTTTTACCATAAAAATTATATTTTTAAGAAGAAAAAACACAGCTGTATTATTTGTTACTGATAAAAAATACAAGTGAATATGTCTGAATTCAGTAAATGTGTCCTTTAGCTATGGTTACAGTTCTCCCCCAAAAGGCTATATAATTTTCTCTTGAAACAAATTGAAGTAGCATCACCAATCCATGTAAAAAGGTTTTAAATAACAAATTGTTTTACCCAAAGGGTTTGGATAATTTCCACATAAAATTGGCCCTTAAAAAATGTCAGAACTATTTAGAGTGATTAATGAAAAAAGCACTTTTAGTGCTCATAATATTTTACGATGCCAATTGCTTCAGCATGTTTCAATAAATCAGTTATGCAAATGCCTGTCTTTTGTAATACAGAATATTACTGTTTTCACTATCCATCAAAACTGTAAGGTAACTTAGAGATAAGAGGTTTTTAAAGAAAGAGAAAAAGAGTAAAAGAAAAAAATAAATTTTTTTAAACTTTATGGTATTACTGGAAACTATGACATGTAGAATGGAAAAATAACCTATTTTAAAGGTGAAAAACAAGAGCTTTTTCATTTATTTTGTATACAGCACAAGATAAAGTTTGCAGTGTCATTATTTAAATACTCAACTGTTTTTAAATGATTGTACCAAAGCCATTTTCTAGCAAGCTGTCTTGAAACAAAGCAAACCAGAAGTTTTAAAAAATATATCCTTCATCCATTTACTAAAGAATTCATCACTACCTTGTGCAAAGCTATGATCTTAATGGTATCCTTGCAAAACAATGTAAGTTAACAGATTCATGTCTGAAGAATTTATGTTTTGTAAGAAATTAGTTTCTACAGAGTTCTGACTCATTTACTGCAGTGCATGACTGGACTCTCTCACAATATCTCACTAGGTGGGGCAGTGTTATGGTGAGCCAAAGTTTCTGTAGCAAGAGATCTCAGAAACTAAGTTATTTTATAAGGCTGAGACAAATTTTTATGATGGGAAATCATTCAACAGATTTTCTTTTGTGACCATCTGCCAACTGCAGAGTAGCTTGCTGCTTTGTCTCCTCTTTGCTTTTTTCCACAAAGATAACCTGTGTAGGTTCTGTAGCACAGATAAAGGCAAACAATCCGTGTTTGTCCAGAGTAAAAGAGCTGAAGGGCATGAAACTTGTTACTACTCAGCAGAACAGTGTGCTTTCATGCCCTGGATGCTCACTTCAGGGAGGCCAGTAGGCAATGTTGAGTGGTGGCTCTAAAAGCTCCAGGTGCAGTGACCTGGCAACACAGGTGTGACGGAAGGGGAAGTCTGCTCACTTCAAACCTTGTGGTTTTGTTGTGCATGGGATCCGTCAGGTTCTCTGCAGAGATATTGATGCAAATAATGGAGGACTTAGGACTCTGAAGCATATTTTGATGCATTTTACAAGTTATGGAGCCTTCCTCTTCACTAATAGCAGATGAGAAAAGATGCAGAAAACCCAGAAAGGTGAAATGTTATTCATCAGTAACATATAGCTTACTGGCAGTAGGACTGAAATTCTTCCTGTCATTCTAGAGTAATAAAGCTGCTGAATTATGGAATCATATAATTATTTAGCTTGGACCCCAACCATTATCCCAGCACTGCCAAGTACCCCTCCAAATCATGTCCCTAAGGATCACATCTACATGACTTTTTAATTCCTCCAGGAATGGTGACTCCACTACTTCCCTATTACTTGGGAGAAGAGACCTGTTTGATCATCCAAAGTCTCATCTGCTAGTGGTCAGCAGGCTCTGTATGTGTTTATTTGTTTTACTTTAACAGCATTTGGCATGTTGCTGGACTTCTATCTCTGTGAAGCACACAGACAGTTCTTGCATGCTCTACTTCTGATAGTAAATAATGTCCAGCAAATTTCAATCAATCTTCTTGTCCATCATATGACATAGGGTCAAAAAAGTGGGGCCTAAAGCCAGTTTTCATTGTATTATTTCAATCAGGGTGCAAAAGACCTTTTTATTGTCTTTATATTACCATTTAAAGTACTTCCTCTCAGTCAGATTCTGTTTCTCTGAATAAGATTGCATAACTTAAATTAACATGTGTGAATTTACATTAACTTATCTGTTTAAAATACACTGAGATGTAGTCTGGACATTTATGTACATGCAAACCATATGCTTTCTTACATGTTTGTATGTCTCTGTATCTGTATATAAAAAATTTTAAAAAAATGTTAAATATCTCCTCATGGCAACCGGTAAATCGATCATTGATATGGAACCATTTTTCATCCAAATAATACTAAACTGACTTATTGAAAAATGATGTTAAAAAACCAAGAATGAAGGATCAGCTTAAAGATAACAATAGCTCTGTGAAACCTTTTATTTTATTATTTTAGTTTTTAGATGCAGGGAAACATGCTCTCAAACTTTTCTGCACTGATATATTAGCTAGATATTTAGTTTTATTCAAGGGGGAATCCTCATTTATTGTATGGATTTGAGCAAGGAGATATTGAGAAAAAAGAAGCCTGTAATGAGGTCTGGCAATGTTACAACTTCTGCCTGGAAAAAAAAGAGAGCAAATATTGTAGCATATGTGATCTTCCTTCAGGCACATAACAAAGAGATTTTAGTATTAAAATAAAATACACTTTCAATCAATCTACTTGTTTTTTAAATAAATCATCTCATTCAGATCTTTTGAATGATCCATGACATGAGTTTCTCATAGTCCAGGATAATGAGCTATATTATTCTGGAGATTGATCATGGAGATGATTAAAAAATATTTACTACAAGCACTGAACAATTCAGAGTATTATTTTTTTTTTTTACTGTAACTGTTTCTACGTCGTGTTTTAAGTTGATTTTTTTTCTACATTTTTATTTTCTTCCATAAAAACCCACATTTTGTTAAAGTAAAAAGTTAAACATCACTGGTTCTGTAAAATTGCAGCTAATGGCTTGAAATAAATGTTTGTTGATTTGGGTTAAATAAAGCATGTCTCTAGAACATTCTTACAGTTCTTTGTTGGGAAAAAAAATAGACATGTTTGATAAATTCTAAAATTTACTGTGAGTGGGCCACTTTTCCTTTGTCAAGCCAAACCATATCTCTGTTGACTTGTGGCAGGGGCTTCTTTTATATGACATGGGTTGGCCTGCTTGAGGCTCTGCTATTAGTTGTGCCATTTCACTTCAAACTGGGTTCTTCTCACAGACCATCTTCAGAAGAAATGCACAGTGAAATCTTCAGTAGAAATAAACCCGCAGTATGTCATCAACCTGTACAGAAATGTGACTGGATACATCTTGTCTCACTAGAGAAAATAAATTACTTTCATGTCAGTGTGGAGAAAGGCATTTCTTAAATGCAATTCAACCCAGTAAAGATTTGGAAACAAGGACAAGCTCCTCTCTGAAAAAAAAAACAAAAAAACAACCCCCCAAAAAACCCCAAAAAACCCACCCCTATTTAATTCCCTATTTATTGATAATATATATGCTAAGTAATAAATATTTCTTTTCTAAGGTCTTTAAAGCTTTACCTGGATTAACTTCAGCAATAACATTCATAGCTGGGAAATATGCCAGTTGTGTCTGTTCCTGTGTCTCCCAATATGAGAGAAATCACAAGTTCCTTTTATACATACTTAGGTATTTCTTTCTATTGACATGCTTATTTTCAAATATTTGTATTTTTATGTGATAACTCTCTGCTGTTACTTTTCAACAAAGTAATAAAGTCTCTTCTGCATAAATTCAATAAAGTCATTGAACAATAAAGCTAAATATCTAAGTAAGAATTGTAGTATTGGACAAAATGTATTTTGAGTCCTTAATTGATGTAAAACAGCTGATTACTATGTTTGGAAAGATAAAAAATCTCTAAAAATCTTTTTTTAAAGAAGAGTTTATATGTTTTATTCAGTGGGTATATTAATGAAAAGATGTGAAATATTCAAGTTTAGAATAAATATTTTGAGATTTAAAATATCTCTGCATAACATTAGTACCAAGGCAGTCATCTGAGGCAGAAATTCAGCTCTCGCTTATGGAGATGAAGGACTATCTTAATATACAAAACTGATGGAAAAAAATCATCTTCTAAAAATTTCCATATGATTTCAAACCTTCAAGCCCTCACCTTGTAGTGAGGGCCAACCACCGTCAAACTATAACTCTTGATTAAAAAAGTCAGAGAACAGCTCCAGACTTTTTCCAGCTTAATACTTCAGTAACACCTCTACCTTATAGAGTTATCTTCAAAGAGTATCTGCAGTTTCAAAGAACATTGGAATTACATTTAGCATGAATGTGCTTAAAATAATTTGAAAAGTAGTCCAAATTCTTTGCACAGAGTGTGTTATCATACATCAGTGTTTTAAAGCTATGAATTTATGTCGACTCTGTCTTCAGAGGAAACTGTGCCATTAGTTTTTGGTTTTTTGTTATTTTTTTGTTGTTTTATTTCACTATTAAATGAAAGCTGCATGAAATTCTGAGCTATCTACTACTGCGGCAACAATATAAAAATGTTAGGAAATATATGTCTTTGTTTTTGCTTCTCATTCCTTTCAGGACTTGAGTTATGACCGTGTGCAGTTTATCTTTTCCAGGTTTTGTAATTTGATAGATTAAGTAGGTATAAACTCAAAACATCTGTCAAGCGTAATCTGTCTTTGAATAAATATTTCATTTACCTGTATTCTGAGTCTGTTTTGGCTGGTGGAAAACTCAAAGCACCACTAGAAAAAAATTTTATATTGATTCTGTAAAAACATATAGTAGGTACACCTGTCTGAAAATTATATAAATAAATAAGAAATGCAAAATTACCTAATTCATCACCTATTCATTGTCTTAGTTTTACACCTGCCTTATATGCAATTCTATTTAAATATTCATTTCCATAGATGAAGTGTGAGGTTTTAACACTAAAAATTCCAAAATGGTTTCCTCCCTTCTTGAGTTTACTATTTACATTTCATAGCATGTTTTGAGTTTCCTTTGCAGTTACAAATGCTGGAGTTTGCTATTTGACTCTTCATTTAGCAATCTCTTTCTTTTCAAAATTGATGGAAATCAATATATTTGGAAGAATGGATATATTAAAATAAAACTTCCAAAGCTTTTTAAGAGACACACACATAGAGGCACACGCACACACGCACACACACACAGTGTCACACACAGTCTTATAACATCTATGCTCAGCATTCCTCTGGTATGTGGTTGAAATGATTGACAGTAAAATTAAGCTCTAAGAAAAATCTCTTTCTTTTTGTAATTTTAGGCTTTTTTATTTTAAAGCTAAAGTAGACAGCTTTTTCTAAATGTTCCATCTCAGGCTTTTTAAATGAATGCCTAAGAACCTGAGGATGTTTGGGGTTTTTTTTTCTGTGTTATTGGGCTACATCAGTTTAACACTCTTTTTTCCATTAAGAAACAAATTTCCTTTAACATTCACGTTGTTAGAATGATCTGCTCCATTAATTCATTGAATATTAGTTAAACTCAGGAATTTTTCTCCTAGATCTTTGTCAGAATTATCTGGTTACAAAGGTGTGATCAGAGAAGATGTTGCCTTCATCTTGCCCTGGGGGCATGAAATGTTTCACTAAAAAGGTATCCAGTCATAAAAGGCATTTCTTGCACTTCGTATCAAATAACGTTTTTTGACATTTTCAACAATACTTCCCTCGCAAATTAATCATCCTTTTTAGAAGAGGAAATTGATACTAAACTAAGGAAAACCTTTCCATAAGGTGTTCAGAACAATAGATAGATCTTTTACAAGTTCTCAAAGATTAACAAGAAAGGTTCTTGCCAAGTTGAGTTTTCCTATACACAAGTTTATTGTACTTTAAGATGTAAAGAAATATATTTTTTGTAATCAACTTTTAAAATAATGCATGTTTGTTTCTTATAATTCCTCTTTTCTCCTCACCAGAAAATTGTCCTCAGAATTACAAATATATAGGTCACCATGGAGCCTGGTTAATCATAGTGAAAAAGTTTTTTCATGTCTCTTGTTATGAGTTGGCCAGACTTTCAATAAGGATAAAATAACTTAATTTTTGCATAATAATATAGAATTTTAATGAAACAAGACTGACGTCACAATAATGAAACTTTCAGACATCTTTATTTCAGCTTTCACATTGAAATGCCAAATAATATTCACAGGTAATTTAATATATCATAAAAGATTTGGGGATTTAACTATTCTTAGTACTTATATAATGAACAAAAACAAAGTAGACAGTGAAGATATTAAGGAATTTTACATGCTGTAAACTCTAAACAGACAAAGGCACCAAAGTCAGAGCTGCAGGCATAAGCAACCTACAAAACAATCACATTTCAAGCCAGTTCTCATGCTTATGGGTTTTTTATAAAAAGAATTATATTTAAACAATGCCCTGTTTAAATTGTAATTTGGCAACTGTTACTTAAAACCACATACTTTTCTTGCACACTATAGAAATAGCCTAAACAACTCTTCAGTATTGTATATTTCTCTGCCAGGGGGAATATGTCCGTAACTTAAGATTTAGTTAGTATTTACATCCAGATTTTCTTTGTTTAAACTTCTCTTTTGGGATTATACAAGGGATTATAACTGGGAATGAGAGGATTAAAAATAAATAAATAAATGTTCTCAAGCACTGATATTAACACAGTGGGACAAGGGAAAGAAATATCTGCTGAATTCTGATTTTGATTTGCCTTCAAACAATCAGTTGCCAAACAGGAGTGAAATTCATGTCAATTTTTCTACATGAAAGAATGTCTTAATGTGTAGACTTTATTTTCTGTGTAGCCTCATGAAAATATTGTTGGTGTGACAAAGTACCTCTTTTAGCAGTTTTCTGCAAAAACAGCCTCCCATGGTGAGTTTCAGCTTTTGGCGATACTGTAACACAGATTTAAACAAAGAGTACATGCAGAGTCAGGATAAGAAAAGGGGAGGGAGGGTGGAAAAATATAAAAGAGATGTTCCCAGAACTACTTTGAAAACTCTGCAGAGTATAGTTCACCTGCTTTTAGTCAGAAAAAGAAAAGGAAAACATCTAACAGAATTAATTGTAGAGAGGGGTAATAGTCTCCTATTCACAAGCACTGAGAGTTCAGAAGAACATTTTATGAGAATTAAATACAGAATACTCTGTCTCTGTGGGTAACTTAACTGGCAAGTATCCTTTTTCTGTAATATTTGTTAGTGACTAAACTGCAATGCCTATTGTTTTAATTTTTTATTGCTCTCTCTAGTCTCATAAAGCAATAACATAGAACTTCTGAGACAGACATGCTAGGAAAAAAACAGAACACAATCACTGTTCTTTTTCTCTTAACTTCTCTTGCAGATGTGCTTGCATAGACTTTGTTTCTATTCTTCCCAGAGTAATGAATTCAGTGTAAATGGAAAGACACACTGAATTCATCTGTCCCATATCTCATCCTTTAACACCTGATAGGTCTTACTGTAGTTTTCTTACATTTTATTTCTTTTTCTGTGAAAATACCTGAAGGGTTTCCAAGTGAGAAGTGCTGCAGGAAGACATGCTGGGGAGAATGATGCAGCTTTCCCACAGCTGCTTAGAGTTATGCTTGTACTTCTGGGCATGAACTGGCTCCCAGAACCTTAGAGTGTAAATTCATCTCTAGTTGGATTTTAAAGTGCAGTGCAATGCACAGGAGGAATACCATAATTCATAGTAGGCTTACAGTCTATATGCCAACAAACACAGTTCTGCATCTATTTTTCTAGTTTTTTAGCTTTATGTGGACAGAAAAGTCCTATTCTGGTCCTCCTATGCAGTTCTATGTGTAAACTTGCTAGACTATGTACAGGTGCCATCTTAGAATCTCTTACAGTTATTCAGATTAGATTATACGCACTGGTTTGGTGGGTTTTGCTAAGGACATATGGAAATAATGCACGGAATCAGCAGCTAGCATCCTACAGTTCACTTTTCCATATGCTGATAAAGCCTCACATTACTAGGTAAAAATAAGGCAAGCTGTAGTGTGATCCTCCTTATATGTCAAAGAGAAGATTTCCTAAATTAATCCAAGTGTCAAAAAACAAAACAATAAACAATTCTCTGACTACAGGAGTTTTAAAGTAAGAATGTTTTGAAGTGGAGTGAATCAGTGCAAGGGTGACCTCAGAATTTCACTCTCGTATCTTCATAGGCATATGTCCTTCAACTACTGTCATTAAGTGTATGAACAGTATATAGTTTATGTTGATTGCAAGAGGTGGCTGCTGTATAATTAAATGTATCAAAGAGCAGTGTTTAAGCATTGGTCCTAGTTTTTAGTACTCTAATATCCCCCTTAGCAACAGCAATTTTTCATACATGGTCAATTCAGTTTCTTGTGAAAATTGGGTGGATAAAGTGTGTATGTGCTTTGTTCCAAACCTTGCCTTGTTTTATTTGGAAACTATCCCTGCATATAAAGTAAAGATAAATAAACACATGAATAAAACATTGAATTAAAAAAAATAAAATCAGAGAGTTAAGGAAAAGTGGGTTGATGTCTGTAAGCTGGAACAGGACTTTGCATTTGAGAATATTGTTATTTCTAAATTTTAAGTATCTACTAAGGTACCACAACTAATTTATCTGAATTAGATAGAAAATTAGGTTTAGACAGATACACTGGCTCAAAAGAATTAACAACTTTTCCAAGGAGATGAGTAAGTTTGACATGTGGGAAAATAAAGTTTCTTTCAACAGTAAAATGTCAGTAAAGTTTACCTCTTTGCTTATTCCTGTAGTCTTTCAGCAAAGAGAGAAACAGTCTTGGTATGAGCTACTTTGGCCTTCTTAATTTGAGAGCTCTCTTTACACATGGACCTAGACTAGACCACATAGACAAGTAAAGCATCCCATTGGCAAAGTAGCAGTATGAAGGCATGTTTAAATCTGTTACACCTTCATTCCTATTTTATTCAACCGTTTTCTGATTAAACTTATTTTTAAGAGGTGCACAGTTTCCAAAAGCAAAGATAGGACTGTGTAGTTGAATTTTAAGGCCAGCAAGTTGCTGTAAGGAAGGAGAACCTCTTCCTTCACTTGCTGCTCTGTAGTACCAGCCTTATGTGCTCAGCATTCATCAACAGTACCCAGCAAGTAGTGTTCTGCATGTATTAAAAAAAAAATCTAAAGCATTAACAATACCCTTAACTTATGAACTTTAAATTGATGTTTATGTTTAACAGTCAGTGTTGTTGTGCTTAAGGGATTTCTGTTTCCATCCAGAGGCAGGACTACTGTCTACAACTATTTAGAAGGGTGTAGCTTCTCTACCTTCTGAAGCATTTTAGTTTGGTTATTACCTGTCTGGTAGATGATTATAAAGAGTTTAAGATGAAGGAACCAGAACCTCAGTATGACTTTTTTTCTGTCACCTGACATTTCTCTGACCATGAGACTATTGGAGTTCAAGCCATATCAAGCCATGTCTCTGCAAAGAGCCAGGAAATCCATGAGGCTGCCAAAGTTAGGAGGGACATGGCTTTTCAGCCCCATGAAAGGGTAAGGTGCTGCTCATGCTTTGTGTTGAACTCTCCCCTTATATTAAATTCCTTATGTTGAGAAGTCTTTGCTTTAAGGTTTTCTTAGTCTGAGGTACTACATTTCCTAGCTACAAGGACACACGGCTGATGAATCCTAATTCATACTCTGTATTAGATAAAATTTTTATTTTTTTTATTTGCCTCCTAAGGTGCCAGTAAATCTGGGTGTATGATGTAGCAAAACTGCAGACACAAAAGGGTATACCCTAGAGAAAGCAGGTGTCCTCTTGTTTGTCCAAGAAGCCTGGAATTTACTTTTAATCATTCCCATTTTTGGTCACTTATGTTATATTTTAATTTTTTGTCCCTTATTCCTCTCCATCAATTTACAAAATGCAAAACATAAACCAGTAATCTGATTCTCCAGGAATGTAGTGAAAATATATATATTGCTTTTTGCTACTAGTCAACACTATGTGTTAAGATGGCAGCTTGGTAGATGTGAACTATATCTAGCTTTAAGTTTTTTAACAACAATGCAGTTCTATAATTCTTGGCAATTTATCAATATATTTGGCAACAGAAGAAGTTTCAACAGAAATATTGATGTGTTGGGTATTTTTTTGTTTGGTTAAGTTCCTGCCTCTTGGTTTGTACTTAGAGATATACACTAGATGTGTAGCATGTATCTGCTGCTATATAAATAGTAGATGTACTGCAGGAGAAAATATATTTACTATCAAATACTGAAATTCAATGTAATAAAAAAGTTAGGGAAAACAAAAACAATAAAAAAAGGACTTTGATTGAAATGTAGAAGACCTTGACCTTCTGTAAACGTTTTTCTCATGGTATTTACTGGACCACTTTCTACCTGTAAATGTAAATGACTGTTCTGGGTTATATAAAAACAGAATTCTCAGCTAAATTCTTACTGCAAAACTGGTAATATTATGTGAAACTGAAAAAGCTGACTTTGATTTCTAGACCCCGTGGTGAGTTTGCAAGGCTGGTGCTTAGTGATAAAAGATTTTGTTCTTAAACTGAAGAAACATTTAAAATACAACACATAGAACCCTAAGATGACATGTTTAGCCACTTCTCAAGAATATAACAATTGAAGCCTCGTTTCTCTGACAATTTAATCTTCATTTTTATGTTGTACAGACTCCATTTTTTTCTACGTTTATTTAAATAAAGCAACCACCATACCTATAGCTGCTTTCATAGTCCTTGTAAGTAGCTCTTTTCATAATTTCACTGGTGATAATTTGATTCTATAAAGCTATTCTGTTTTCTGATTATGTTTCATTTTACAGAGCAGTCTAATTTTTTTTTTTCTTGCCTCACTTTCCTTCAAGCTATCCAAGCTATTTTTCCTGTCTGTCATTCTTAGTTCATTGATCTTGGATGAAACTATCTTAAGCTTTTCTCCATTGAGGTCATATAGTTAGTCACTTCTAGAAACTAATTCTTTATAAGAATCCTTTTGAAGGATTATTTCTAGCCACTGTGAGAGCTTATTTCCTAATGGATCTCCAGCACAAGGAAGACAGAATTATTAGCAGACAGTCTGATGTCCCCCGTTTTTCATCAAGCAGAAGCAAGGTATTGTCCTACTGCCAGGGTACTTAATGTTTCCATAACATTGTTTCTTGTGGACTGTTTTCTCAGGATGAGGTAGCTCATCATCATGAAATAGATAGGGTTTTCTTAGATGATTATATTCCTTAAGGAGTACTTTTTCAAAAGGGTCAGTGATGGTGATGTTCTGCCTGTTTGCAAGCTTTGTCAGTTTTTCTGTTTTGTTGGACAGTTTGCTTCATCTAGTGGAAAATCCTTTGCCTTTGTTAGCACTGTGTGAGCAAAGGCACTTTCCTTGTTGGCCTGTAGCATCAGACTCCCTCTTGTTTATTTTCTCTGATGCTGCCAGTCTTGCATTCTTTTCAGGGCAGTCTGGTTCCAGCAAAGGGAATAGGAATGTGTGTTTCTTTTGTTTGGTTTTTTGGTTTTTTTTTTTCCTCCAATCTAGGGTGGTATTGAAGCCAAGTTCTGGGAAGTGGGAACAGAAAGATTAAATACCCTGAGGGTCAGGAAAATCTTACAGAAAATCTCCAGCTCTCTGAGTGGTCTAATCAGTAGAGCCATTCAGACTGCAAATCTATCACTAGGCTTGAAGTTGATGTTGAAGCCCAAATCTAGTGAGATATCAGCCATTGTTTCCTAGTGGCCCATCCACCCCTTGCATACTAAAGTTAATTACCCACATTCTAAGCTGCCACATTTTCAAAGCCTATTTCTGTTCATTCTTAAAATGAGAAGTACAGATTTCTAATATTCCAATATGAGTGACAGTTTCTGAAGGCCTTCTCAAAGTCTGACCACAATATTTTGAGTAATGGCACCTAGAAATTTTCTTTATGTCTAACGTTTAATATGTGAGGCACAGTGGCTTAATTCAACTCTTGACTTCGATCACAAGAGAAAATAAATCTTAGTTCATTTCCTGTTCCTCTACCATACAACTGTTCACATGCTTTAGTGCAGTTTACAAGAGGCCTGTATCAGAGGTAGTTGGTGTTGGAAAACAGAATTTCTCTTCAGAAGTGGATTTATGTGGAGACCAAAAAAAATATTCAATATTTTCTAAAAAAGTTAAAGTCACACAGTCATGTTCTTAGCATAGATTGCTCCTTATTTAGAGCCACTATTTCACAGGTGTGGTATCACTGAGTTTTTGGATGCTGGTACTTCAAGTTACTTACTGGAAGAGACTGAGAGGGGAATAATGGTGCATGTTCTAGAAAAAGTAATGTTAAAAATTGGTATCTGCATACTAAACTACAGTTCTAAAACAAATGTAAGCCAAAGAGTGAAGTTGAAAAGCAAGCAAATAAAAACGTACTGATGCAAGTTTCAGAGACGCAATTCGTATACTGTTCACATCAGCAGAGTTACTGAGTATGTCTGCTGTGCCAGGGTTAAAGAGGGTGTTGCTGTTCTGGACTGCACTGTGTGTTTTGCCAGAGGGAGAGGATTTTGTGCATAAGAACTGCCAAGAGCTCTCAGGAGTTTAAAAAAGGAAGAAGGAAAAAAAAACCTTGTAAATATAGATGCTTGTGTTTCCCAGCAATTTCATGTTGCCACCTACTTGTTCTCCTCATGCTTTCCATCTTGTTGCCTGGCGCTGCCTCTGACAAATCCTGCTGAGTGATGAGCCATCCTCTGACACTATTAAGCTCTCAGCGGGTATAGACTTTTTTTTTGTTTTTTAAACTTATGCCAATTTTTAGTGTTGCAACCTTTTTCATTTTGCTTTTCTTTGGATGGTCTCTCCAGGTACGTTCTCTGAAGTGAAGGGAATTCTCAGCTTGGAAGTATTGGTATGGGTTTATAGGGCAGTGACTGATACCAGTAAAAATAGGAAGCCAAATAACAAATTATTACAGGACCCGAAGAAGGAGAGCGAAAACTGAGGGAAGAACTCTGGGAGGAGAGGGGGGGAGATTGCAGAGGCACAATATTGAGATCTTTTGTCTTACTTTTCTGATAAAATGTTTCTGACTTTTACTCCAAGAAGGCTTGAAAAGAAAAATATCCTCTTTTACTTTTGGTTTTCCCAGAAGCCTTTCTTCCCAAGCATGTCTACATGAATATAAAAATACCGATTACATCTCTTTGAAAATATGGTCATGTAACAGTGGTAAGGATGTTCAAGGCTCTGTGACAACTCATAGTTTATTTTTAGTATACTTGTGACTGATTGATTTCATGCAAAAATAATATAAATTGTCAGAGAATATAATGTCTCATTTTCTTTGAATGTTCCTTTCCTAGAACTGAAATTATTTATCAGTTATATTTGTATTTGCTTTCCTTGAGTTTTTGTTTGTTTGGGTTTTTTTTTGCAGGTTCAAATAACTATAAATTAATACATTTTCAGGTCTGGGTTTTACAATAAAAAGTACTTTCAGCATTTCATTGTGAAAGGAATTGAGCCCTATATGAAGTCTGAATGGTTAATGCTCAATCACCAACATAAAAATAAAAATGTTTCAGAGTCATGAAAAACAGAAAAATAATTAATCTACTCAGACTTGTAATTCACCTATTTTAAATAAATATTTTCAGATAGAAGGTTTTAAATGTCATGCAAGGTTTTGGACATAATTGGTTTATAACAAACAAAGAAAAAAAAAATCCTGTGAATTTTCTTATTGTATCTGCTTCAGTTTAAGAACAGAAACCCTTATCCAGATTAATGCTGCATGTCTGGAAGGCACTTGGAACATAACTGTAAACTAGAGCAAATCTTGATACATCTTTTGAATTAGACAAGCAGAGTGATAAAAATGTGTTTAAAATTTTCATGCTGAGGAGAGTGGGCTCATGATATGGTATCAAAAATACTAAATGAAATTACGGAAACAACACTTACTAGATTGAACAAAGATCTCTTCTAAAATAACGTAAAACAATGAATTAGAACAATATTGTTTTAGACTGTCCATGCCATTTATCTCCTTCTGTCTGACTCTGAGCATTAAGCTGAACTTTGTACCACACAAATCCCTTCCATGCTCTGCATCATGCTTCTCTTCCTTTCTTTCTTATCTTCATGATGCAGGTAGTAAGTCTGAATTCTCTGCTGCTGTAGATGAGCAGAGTTGCTTGTGCCCATAGATCTTTTCAATGACTGGATGGAACAGAGAAGGAGAACCTTTGTCAAAGATCAATTATTTCTTAATTGTAAGTAGTACCACAAGTCTATTAAAGACACTTCCTATGGGAAATGAATTATCAGTGTAATTGGTGCCAAGGTGCCTTATCAGTTCATGCTTATTCAGCTAACTGTGTTCCACTTGACTATGCCTCAAGTACTCTATAAAATCCATGCTTATAAGTTTTAATATCTTACTATATTTCTGAATTGCTAAGTATTCTTTAATTTTCATTATTCATTGTTCCTCAACTAAATGATGCATACTTGACTCAATTTTTCCTGTATTTTTCACCTATTTTTCCATTTCTGTAGTTACCCAAGTCTTTCCAAACTCATTTTGAATTAAGATCTGGACATTACAATTTTCTGATTATGAAGTAATAAGATGTAATACTTTAAATGTGATCACACTCGACATTTTTAATAAAGGCTGTGTCTTTTCTGCATTAAAATAATCTTCACACATTAACACAATTCAGAAATTATTTTTGCTTTCTTTTCATAAAAATACTGCTAATATTTTTTATGTCTCTTTCATTGTAAAAGTCATACTAAAAAGGATCTATCACTGGAAAGACATTCTTTAAGGAAAGAAACAGCAGTGTAATTACAGCCAGAAATGCTTCAGTGAGCTGGCATGGACCATGCTGTCACTCTACTAAACAAATGAGGAGTTGAAGGAACAGACTTAGTAGAATATTTTTTAAATTCTATTTTTCAGTAAAATTTCAAGTGGAACATTTCGTTTGACATTTGCACTGGAAATGGTATGGCTCCTGAAAGCATGGCTGCTTGTATAAGGTAATGTTTTTGCTTTCTTCTTACATATGTTACAGTACAATTTCTTTTGTTTTGTTAGTATAATATTTATATGCAACATCAGCAACATCTTTCCTATGTTCCTGTGTCACAACATACTTTAACTACTTCTACCTCATTCACTTCATTGCTTTTTCCTATAATTTGGCAAAACCAACAAAAGCACATACTAAGAGGTCTCCAGAGCTGTGACCTTTGTCCCACACGTCCATGTTCTCCCTTCTCTGCTTCCTCTCACACCACAGGCAAAAAATAATTTAAACAGGGAGAAGCTTTAAAGGTCAGTGTTTTGCAAGTGCCCTAGGCAGGGCTGGAAAGTCCCTGACACTGTTGGGATATGACCTTGTCATAAATTCTCAGGTACCACTCTCTGCCTCAGCACAATCTATTTGAGTTATGTCAGAAAATCTGAGATAACTGATCCATGATTAGGCTTGACTTTACAAAGTCAGAGGCTTCTGTAGTAGTTGATTTTATTCTATTTCCACACTATTAAACCATAGTTTAGCTGCTGGCTGACAGGCTTAGTATTGAGGAGTAAATCAGGAAATTAATGGTAGTTTAATGGAAATATTAGCACTTCAATGGTGTATGGAAGATTCTGACTTGTGATGTGAACTCTGAGTACAGAAAGAGGTTTAATATGAAGTAATGATCAGTCTACATTTGTAAGTGAAGCTGCAGGAAGACACTCCAGGTTAAGTGTACTGCTGTCCTAAATGTCCTGCTAAGTTTCCTGAAGATATAATAAATGTTTCTACAACGTGGAGCAACCTAATTTTTATCCCAAGTAGTAAGCACAGTAGCAATGTAACAGTAGCTGAAAGTTACCTGTTGTTTGTGTCTGTGAAACAAAGGCATGCTGAGTATCTAGCTACTAATCTGCAAAACAAAATTTTGAAGCATTATATCACTTATGGTGATATAGCTTATGGTTCAAATAATTAATACATTATTAATTATNCATGCTGAGTATCTAGCTACTAATGTGCGAAACAAAATTTTGAAGCATTATAACACAGCTTATGGTTCAAATAATTTTGACACTTCTTTTCTGATATATCTTTTTTTTGTTGGTTTTTGATTGCTTGTTTGTTTGTTTTGTTTGTTTGTTTTCTTAGCAGAAAAACCACAGACTGCTGAATTCTGCTGTGGGTATTTTTTTTTGTCAGTACAACAAACCAAAATTATACATAGCCTATTCACAAAAAAATCATTCTTAAGAAACATTTCAAATTCTTTTCAGCAGTATTTCTAAATCTAAATACAGTCCAAAGATGTTTGAGTCAGACCATATACTTAACAGCTCCATCTTATTATCTGTCTCTGGCTTACTATCTGGGCAAAGTGCCCATGGCAGACCCAGCAGTCAAAAAAGAATCAAGCTCTTTAGCTTTTGTCACCTGGATTAACTCCCTTGTCAACATGTACTCTGAGTTAATTCTGTATATGAGCCTACTCTCTTCACAATCTTCTGGGTTTGTTTGTTTCACTGCCTTGAACATTACTGCACACAATGTGTGGCAAAGAAACTTTCACTGAGATGTCTGTGTAGCCAAGATAACAATGGTCCTTTCTTAGATTTCTAGTTTTGTTGGCTATCTTGGTTACTCAACACAAGAGCAATGTAAAGCTCTCTTATACAAGAAGAAAAATGGAAAAAAAAAGAGAGATAATGCTAGTGTTTTCATTTATCAATCTGAAAATATGTTTTTTTCCATGTATAAGTCTAGAAGATAGACAGCGGTCCTTGTGTCATTAATTAATCAATATTTTATACCTTTATTAGGATTATTCTCTGAGATATCTTTGTCCCATCTATCACTATCTGCATTCTTCCTCTAGGATGTAAAACTTTATTTTAGACCATAATAAAATTAAAGCTTTCTAATAATGAGTGTATATTTTGCCATGAAAAGCAGACTTTGGATATCATTAAACTATTTGTTTAATATAACTTCAACAACAGTCATTTGCTAATTTCAGCAGTGGCTGTTTTCAGTCTCTGTAATTGATAGAAAGATTAAACTTTGGAGGCAGACTGAAAACACAGATTGTGTGACATCACTTACTGAAAGTGTATTTTAACAAGTCATATCTATATAAAGCCTGATGCATAATACATCCTGCATAATATTATGTATTGTGAAAAACTTATTCATCTACCATCAAATCATTAATATAAATTATTTCCTTAAAATTTACTTGAAATATTTGAAATAATACATAATTTAATTACTTCTACCAAACAAATTTAGACCTTGATAAAAAGAAATATTGAGGTGAGAGAAAACCAAGTTTTGTATCAGTTCTGCCATAGTTTTGGGATCAGTGTCAGAACTGTAATGGCTTAACTGACTTAATTATGAGTTTTTAATGACATAACCTACCCTATACATGTTTTTTAGATATTGGCTCCATACTGGTTTTCTCTCAGGCAATTGTAATTTGATCAGTTCCAGACACTTAGTGGAAACTAACCTTTATCTTCCAAAGTTTGCAGCAGCTAGCTCTTTTTAAATTGTCTAAAGCATATGATCTAGATCTGATAGCATTGTAATTCTAACATCAATAAATGCCCCTTATTGGCCTCTTAATAATGATGAAGTGGGAAAATCCTTATCATGTGACATGATGTTCACTTGGCTTTTTTCCCTCAAGCAGTTAATAGGAAATTAATTTTATATATGTGAATATAAAACTATAGAACATATTTGAAGTTAAATGTATATCCTGATATTTTTACCAATGTCTTTGTTACTGCTTAATGCTTTTTTGTGCTTGCTCACTACATTTTCACTTCCCTTATTAATTTTCTGTAGTTATTTCTAGTAATGACTTAAGATGATCAGTTTCTTGTTCTCAGTTTGCTGTATGCAAGCATACATGTATAAATGTGTGTATATACCATGCATGTGTATGTGTGTCCCTTTGTATATTACATGCATATATATTATTTTTATATATGTATACTTAAAGTGCAGTTAGTGTTACCACAAATGTAATATTAGCCTACTTAATCAGTTCCCCAAAATATTCATTATGGCAACTGAGACATGTTCAAATGCACACAATTCCTCAGCATCTTTTCAATTATGAGTATCTTATGACATTTATCTGATCCTTTCTGATCAGTGCTTCATTTCTCAAGATGCGCCTCAATATAAAGTTTTTTTCTGGTTCTGAATGTTTTGTTTTAACTCAAAGCATTGTTTTGTATCTAAATGTTTTCAAATTTCTGTTCATACCACAAGAAAGAAAGTTCACCAAATTGAAATTTTATTGTGCATTATGAGGAATTAAAGAGTCTGGTCTGTTTGTTCTATTGCATGATTTTATAGCTTGTGGGGTACACCTTGAACTTCTTCCTAGGTTTCTAATCCATAAGCAATCAAGGTAATTTTTCAGTTGTCAGTGACTCATAAAAAGATAATATATTTTTCATACATATTATATTTTTTCGTTGTTGACTTCTCTTCCTAGTAGTTTATAATATTTTTTTTCATTAATATTTGAGCCACATTAATCTTTCTGCACATTTTGAATAATGCTGCTAGGATATTTATTCTCACAAACATAAATACTGTGGTGTATAAGCAATTTATTTCTTTCTTTTCTTCCTCATTTGTTCTTGTATATTGATTTTGTTAGTTCTAAATGTGTGGACATTTTTTCTCTCCTTCTTCCATTTTCCTGGGGTTTTTGAGGAATTCCTCAGTGTAAAAAATAAAAAAATGCATTTAGTAGTCAGAGAGCTCAGAGTTTTTACAGGATAAAATATCCTAACTCTATCTAGAAGGAGTCTTTGGTGAATTTTGTGGTTACATTCTAGAAATGATGTGAGAGAACGCACACCACATGAACAGATGAAATAGCCTTTATGAGGCAAGGATGGCTCTTCCTGCATGTGTGTGGGCTAGGAATTATGGTGAGGCTAGAACAAGGATTGCCAGCCTCTGCTGTATCCTCCTCAGAAAATCACATGTTGCAGCTCACATCAAAAGTTTACCTGAGTCTCCCTATGTGAGCAAGAGGGATGAATGGGCTTTCACTAATATTGGATCGAGCTGGCTGAAAAGCTGAAGAGCTTGAATGCACCAAAGTATTCTGTCTGGGCTTGGCTGAGACGTGCAGGTGTAAGCTGCCTTCTGGAGATTCAGCTGGCAGCCCCAGGGACACATGCAGGTATCCTGTCAGCTGTGAAAGGACAGGGACCTAGCTCTGCTGAGGGACTTATTTTGCTATGCACACTGAATAAAGGCTGCAAAACACCAGGTGAATGAAGAGTGCAAACTCTGCAATGCTTTTTCCTGGCTAGCCAAGCGTCCCAGAGGAGTATAAGGTATCTGCATGGTTGAGTGAGTGTTTTCCACTGACTTTGTCACAGTTTACTTCAGACAACTACTCTCAATAAAACTAAGTAGGAAGTTGCTTGTATCCCTCTAGTGACTCCCTTGGATACCAAAATTTGACTGATTATTTTTTATCACTGCTGTTTCCAGATTAAATAAATGATATATGAAGAATTTCTGATTTTCTATTTTGATAATAAAGTAAGTCTGTAATAATTACAAGGGAATTAAATTACAGCTACATAGTATATTATAACTATATAGTATTACTATAATGTACTATATAATATAGTACATTATAACATCTTTATCCTTAAACATCATAAAAGACACAAGAGTTTGAGTGTGAACAGTTCTCCCCTCTTGTTACTTAAGACAGTGAAAAAGAATCTAAGTTTAACTTGATTTTTCTCTTTTCTTCTTTAGAAGGATTTGAAGGACTACATGTCCTTCATGACATATGATTTTATCAGAATCATATGCCTGAAGTTATATGTTCTAACTGAACATACGTATAAAGTGTTTTGCACTGTGACTGCTGCCACCACAGTGGTCGAGGGGTTAAAACCTGATTCATAACACAGAGTTCAAAGGTCCCATCCAGCCAAAATTCCTATGATTCCTACCATAACTGCTGCCAGAGCAGTTTTACCTAGACACTATATAGCATTAGTCACCAGGCTACAGATGGAATTAAGGCCAGATGAGCCCCAGCCAGCATGTAAATCTCCCTTATTTCAGTTATTAACCTGCAACATGATTTTGGATTGTGGCCCTAAAAGAGTTTAGGTCCCTGTAGATGTTATGGTGTATGTCCATATGACATATTTTGAAATAAGAACATAATGTGGATGTGTTTCAGAACGAAAGAACAGAATTTCATTTGGATGATCTTTGAATGAAGTTTGGTGAATACCAGTTGCAAATGGGCATCAGACTAACTTGTGTGAATTTGGAAAAAAGAAAAAAAAAGGAAGAAAAGTATGAGACTTGAACTTTTTACCTTCTGTCAAGTGAGATTTTTAGCACCAACAATTCCTTGCTACAAATCCACTAGTTTCAGAACCCAGAATATATTGACATTGACATAGCCATGAAATATCCTGTTTCTAATATGTGGAACATAGTTTCTCTGAAATTCATGGCTCCTACCCCCACCTCTTATGCATTAGATAGGTTGTTGTTGGTGACTTCTGAACAGACCTTTCAAGCAAGCCCTGAGGTGCCCTTTAAAATAAAATTAGAGATGACAATGTCCCCTCAGACTTCCTTCTTTCTTTTGAGATATTGTATTCTCTGGATTGGAATAAAACTGAAAGATACTTCAAATAAATCCATCTTTCCTAGTCTTACCTGAGAATATGAAAAAAACTCAAGGGATATACATAGTCTTGACACTTTAATCAAAACCTACATGCATTGATTACATTTATTTCTTCTCTATCTTCCTCCTGATTACAATATCTTGAACAAGATTTCCTGAGGAGTAAGTAATTGTTCTTTTCATAAATTCAACACATGACCCTATAGAAGGGCAACTGCATGCTTGACTGCAGATTGCCTATTTGCTCTTCATGGTCTGTCTGGCAAGGTTAATTACTGGAAATCAAAGAAAAGCTTTTTGTTTTTTCCTACTCAAATGAAAAGAAAATGTACACGTGGTCCTCGTGTTACAGCCATTGGAGTTTTTTGATCCTTTTCCTATTCATTTATAACATCATCAAAGGAACAAGCAAGGGCAGAAAAGGCAGAATGTGCACCCAAACCAGAGGGACTAACAGTGCTCTCATCTACTAAATTAAAACTAAAGATCTGCTTAATGAGGTTTACCTCACGTCCAAATTCCTCCTTTATGCAGAGGAATTTTGTAGATAGTAGATGCTTTGGAGAAAATGAAGGCTATTCATTACATGCAGTCCCTGTGTCAATGTTATGCAATTCAGATTCATAAAATTACCACTTTAACAGCTTATACTGATTGCTAAAGAAACTATTATATTAGTAATTTTAAAATTTGGCACACATTTGTACTCTATCCTATAAGACTTCTGTGAACCACTGCTCTTCAGGAGAAACTTATTTATTTCTTTTATCAAAGGTAATGATGTTAGGGGGAAAGATATGAAAGAAACGAGACTGAAATCTCATGAATGGCAGTATGACACAGATGCTTCTAAACCATCTACATTTTTTCTGGCAGAAGTAAAATTATATCCAATGTGACTTTGAAGATAAATAAGAGTCTTGTATTTCTAAAAATATTTATATGCTGTATTTTAAATATGCATATTTTAAAGAGAAACAACAAAAATATGTTAACTCAATGGTCCTGATTTTCTGTCATTCACTTTTTTAAAATGGCATTTCAAGGTGCAAATCCCCTCTATCCTTTCATTAAAAGGGTAGATGGTATAATATAGTTGTCTTCTCAGCAAACCTGAATTTATAAAATTCCTGTAAGGCCTGATGCCGAGCATTTTATATTGTTTCCTATGAAATAAAGCTTTTTAAAGAGTTAAAATCTTTCCTTTGTTTAAGTTACTTTCAGTTACACTGAACCATTTTGTTTTCTATTTTTCTGAGACAAAAACAAGTTTGCAAATAATCGGTGTAGCATACACAATAATAGAAGTTCGAGGTGTGACAGGCTCCTAATTTAAGATCTTCTCTTTAGTTAAGTTAAATGGAAACTCTGCAGTCCTGGTGTGGGATCTCTGAATCTCCTCTACAAGAAGCACAGTACCAAATGGCCTGTGATGGCCATGGCTACTGGACCCTTGATGGAAACTGAAGTTGACAGCTGGGCTTAAAAAAAATATTCAGCTTTTGCATATCTAACTTGCAAAGTATTTCAGAGATCAATTTTGTGTATTATAGTTGTGTAAGACAGTACAAGTTACTAGGTGCAAGAGTGCAGAGTCTGTGTGATCAAGTGGAGTCTGGTTCTGAGACAATTCCCCAACCTCCTTGTATAAACAGTGTAATGAAGAGTTTTTATGTCTTCACCAAAAGTAAAAGAGGCTGAAAGAACCCACCCAGTTGTAGATACATTTGATTGCACCTGAAGAAAATAAAAGAATAATCCTTTCATATTTTTCCATCACTTTTCTGCAGCAGAGCACAATTACAATCCCTAATCCTGCTAAAGGGATGACACCTGTATAATTAAAGGTTACAAAATCTTAATCTGGTGTGACCTCCTGCACGTCATAGGCTGACAAATTTAATTCATAACTCTTGAACTCAGGGATTTATTTGACTAATGCAAACATTCCAGAACAGAAAAGCAATCTTAAAATGAATGTTGCAAAGGATGGAGAATTTTATTCTCAAACCATCACAAGAAGCAGCAACTAATAAAGCCAGCTCATCCAGACTACAAAAGACAAACACTTTAAATGATAGACAGTAATCCTGGGAACAAAAGAACAAAGAAAAAGGAGTATACTGTACTTCGATACTTATGGATTGTTTGGTTTATTTTGTTGTGGTTTTTTATTTTTCTTTTTTTAAAGTATTGTAACATTTTTTTAATTAAAAATTTTAAATTACTCTGAGCAAAACATGAATCATATCAAGGATCCCTAAACTTATGCATAACATTAATGGCATGTAAGCCACAGGCCTGAATAGAGCTTCTTTTGCTGTCTTCACTTACAGCACAGGGCTTAGATCTGGTGTGGTTGCTGTTTTACATCATCTTTGAGACCATCATTATTCCCAAAATTCTAACAGACACTTGAGAGACCCAAAAATCAGTAAGGCATGTTTATCATGAAATTGAGACAGTGCAAAGGGGCAAATGTTTTCATCTTCTCTTCAGCTCTGTGTTTAGACATCGAGAATCATAAAGAGAAGATTTGCTTTGATAATAAAAAACATTGTTTTTAATGCAAAAGTTATAAACAGTGTGAAAGTTCTAGAGAAGGAAACTTCCAGTCAAAATAGGGTGATCATATAAGAAAATAAACTTATTTGCACCTGCTGAAAGTTGCAATTTTAATTCTCTAAATTTTGCTTTTAAGCCTACAGCAATAAATTTTATTAAATGTTGTTTTCTATTCTAAATGCTGCTGATAACCTAAGTTGGCCAAAAATGTACATGCAAGTGTGGAACACCATGTGAAACAAATAAAACTTTTCCCTGTAGAATCATTGTTATGAAGCAACTTGTCATCTGCACACGTTTATCTAGTAGTTGGTTGGACAGCAACCAAAAATAAATACATCAGCTTTGTGTGCATTGTGCAGCTTTCAACCAGGACTATATGAATCAGAATCATCTCAGTCAAACAGCCTGGGTGAGTTTAATTCTACACTGCAATCAGAGGCTGTTTGACAAGGAGAAAGGGTGTTGAATTTTGGGACTCTGGTGTTAATACTTGCCATACCATGTGTCTTTAGAGAGGTCATCTTCATACTTAGGGACAGCAGATGGAGCTTTCTCTTCCTGCCACTACTGTATCTATCTCTTGTCTGTAGAGAAGTTTTTATCCTCAGGACTATATGGTTTATCCAGAATTTTAAAGGGATAGTCAGACTTAAAGACTGATTAAAATATGAAGTATGGGATTTAAAGCTTAAGTATGCCTAATGTGTTGGAAACTTGTGATTGCAGCATGCCTTCAGAAGGGCTAAGCTCTAGGCCTGCTTCCTTGAATCCACTTGTTTTAGTCCCTATAAAAGCAACAGAAATGCTAGAGATGGGCCATCAGAATTACTAGCTGTATACTTTGTGATGTTAACCACTTCATTCAAGACAAAAAAAGGGGGGAAGGAGCTAATTCTATTGATAATGAGGACACTGTTCAGCGCATTCCTTTTTTCAGTTCTGTAACACAGGTAATTTAGAGTGTTAATTCAAAAGTTCCAAATAATAGTGTCTTTAGTAGGACCCCTGACACCAGCTGTTTCAGTTGAGATATTTTGATTTTACTGACATATGTAACATTTATTTCATTTCAATAACTCAGTATTTTGTGTTATGTAAGACCTTCACTTCCCTTTAGAAGTAGTGAAATTATTGCAGATTAACATTTGCCCAGTAAAGCAGCCAAAGCTCTCCACAAAGGGAAATCCTATTTCCCAAACTTTTAAAGCTGAAAAAAGCCTGCTATTCATAAGTTAACTTTAAGTAGCCTCTCTTAACCATCATCTGAAACAATGGATTTTCCAAGTCATTAATTTCGGCATGATTTTGGAAAGAGAGGAGATAAATTGTAAGACTATTTCCTTCACTTTCATCTTATTTTCACTGCAGTGATTCTATGATTTTTCAATGATTTTCAAATGCTCATTCTCTTCTATTTTGGATGTATCTAATGTGTCTATGGAAGTGTACAAAATCTCCTGATACAAAATTTGTATAAAAACAATTAAAACAGTAAAGAAAATCTCTAACTTTGAGAAATTTATTTCATGGCTTCATGCCCACCAATCAAAATAAAGCATTTATAAGAAATTAATAGTACACAAAAACCAGTGCTGTTCCACATAAATCAATATCTGGGATTCTATTTTACAGTCTTTCCCTATGATGACTGCTATTTTATGGTCAGGCTGAAGTTAGATTGCATGTGTAAGTATTGTTCAGCCATAGTTAAGATTGTCAAATATCATTCTCTATATTGATTAGTGTTGTGCCAACAACTTCAATGCTGCGTGGACACCAGATAAATAAATTAATTAAATATGCAATCACTCAACAGCTGACGTGTTGGGGAAAAAAAACCAAAAAACTAACTAACCCTCTAAATCTCAGGAAATGCAACAAAATCTAAATAAATTCTCTGAAACAAGTCCACTACCATCCAACCCTTAAAACAGAAACTTAAATGCAAACAGAGTCACTGGAAATGAACATCAGATGTGGAAGAAAAGCTAAAAATGTAGTTGTAGTTAATTGGTTATAGGATAATTAAATATCTGGAACTGAATTTGAAAAAGCTGGAAGTTTCCCGAAGGGATCAAATTAAAATGACATTCAGCACAATTTGTATTAAAGTTATTCCTAAATTAGCTCACCGAAGCTTCTACTGATTTTAAAAAGAAGGCTCATATGTGTGCATCATCATATGTATTTCATTTCTCCCTGATCTCAAGCCTGTGTCTCTTTAATAAATTTAAAACATTGTATGCTACCACTTTTTCAGCAATTTTTTCAGCTCTGTGTTTTTTGTTTTTGCAAAGTCTGGATATTATTTCACTAACAGAGAAAGAAATTCCTTGTTTTCTAGTTTATTGTCTTCATTGACATTTGCATAATTTCCATCTGACGAGCAAAAAGAAAAAAATACTAAAAAGCCAAATGCAATTTTACATAATATCAAAAGATTAAAATATGTGCCAAGGCCAAATATATGTTTAGAGAAGGTACAACACATTGCTGAAATTTTTGCATGACATTCGTATTTAAGCTGGAGAAATAATTATCAGTATTCAATAGTTTTACACACCTTGAGTTGAATCCAGAAAATTAACACCTATTACTTCAGACTAGCAAGCCAACAGCTATGACTTGTCATTCAGGAAGGCAAACAGTGCTTCCCTTTGAAAAGGAAAAATAAGTCATGAAAACACCACAACATTCTGTCCTTCTCAATATGCAATCTCTTTCTGCTAGGTCTTTTCAAATGCACCACAAGTTTACCTTATCAAAGGCACTAGGTGTCTAATGGACCAATGAAGTTAGAAATCACAGCTAATGCATTTGGAAGGATTTCTGCATTGTGATGAAACTGAGACTGAAGACCTGCAACAGAAGTGAACCAAGCTGGACTTGCAGCATGCCTGTGCCTGGCATCCAAATGTATTATACCTACATCAAAAGGCTGCTGAAAGCTAGAGTGTCTCCAAACATGACAAGAATGCATGACATACATAACAACAAGTGCTGTGTGTGTATGAAATATTTTGTAACAAATTACCTTGTTGGTAATGTTGTGTGTGAAAGTATTTTCTTTCATAAGGAAATACAGCAAAGTGTAGCTTTAGCTCATGAAGTAAACAATACTTTTTGTTTCCTGATCAGCTTTTTCAATATTGTTAGATATGGAGACCAGGAAAGAAAATGACTGCTGGCTGATGGAAAACATGTGCCTTAGAAAGAGCTGTACATAACATACCCTGAAAAAAACAAACAAACAAATAAACAAACAAAGCCAAAAGAAAATCCCAGAGAAAATATCCCCAGCTAACCAGGACTTTAGAGTTTGCACGTTATCATGTCTTGTGTGGAATGAAAAGAGGGAGGAGATGTAGCACTGTAAGGAGAACTCAATTTTGTCCATAAGAGTGTTATGGGTTTTAAACCTATGAGCTACAACAGGAGATAAAAAGGACTCATGTGTCTTCATTTCCTCCTCTTTACTTTTGTGACAGCAATTTGCCTATTCTGATGGAAGTCTGTTTTAAAAACTACCATGGGAAGACAATTTTCTCAATTGCAGAACTGGTAGGCATATAACATTGTTAAAACAGTAATAAAAATTAAAAAAATCCACAAGTCAGAGTTTAGGCTTAGACTTGAAACTCTTTGCGGACTATGAAGAAAACTGATAGGATTCCAGATGCTCTTTGTGAATAAGTTTATTAAAAAATTCTGGCCATATGATTTTGTTCAGAGGAAAAGATATAAAATATTTCATACATCTTTCAAATTAATGTGTCATGTTTGAATAAGCTAGACTCCTGCAGTGTCTGGGAACAATGCCATGAAGTACCAACAGCTGACCTCAGTGGTGAAGGAACTTATGGTCTTGCCTACAAAAATGACTGTTCAGCTGGTAAAGTAAAATTAAGAAATCCTACATGGTCAGGAAGCAAATCTTTGTTTAAATCTTGCAGATATCTTACTTATCTATTTTTTTCCAATATTAGTCTATAAGAATTTGAAATATTCCTTTAGCCTTTGCTTCCCTATGCCAGTTTTGGTCAGAAGTGGAGTACCTTGTGGACTTCAAATCTCGGCAAGCCTAATACAAAAAACCTGAAAAGACAGATGGCCCTGATGTAAAAAATGTTACCTTATTGTTTTGGTTTAGTTATAAACTTATCCAACCATAGACATGCTCAAATAGCTAATATTGAGAAACACTACTTATTTTCCCAGGAAGACAGAAGCTGTGGAGATACCAGTGCACAGCTAAGATTAAACTACTGTGTTTTGACATCTTATTGTTCATGCTCAGTCTGCTGTGTGATGTATTTTAGTTTAATATACTTCTTTTATAATTGAGGATGACTTAAAATTTCTTCACTGGCAATTAAAGTCTTACAGTACATGACTTAACACATGGTAACACAACTGGTCTCCAGCATGTACCCTTATTTTCAGACTAACTGCCTGAGAGTGAGACAGATAAGAATCTCCACTTCCAGGCACCAGTGTTCTGCTTGGGAAATTGTTTAACAGAATGTTATTGGTATAAGAAACAAATAATTGCTCTAACATTAATAACACAAACCCACTGACTCTCATGTAAACAGAGGAAAACATAAAGAAAATCCAGTCACGAAAGAACAAACAAGAAACAAAACATTTTACTTCTCTTTGACTTATTGCTCTGTTTCAAGCTGAAATTTTCCAGTTTGACATGGAAAGTCTGAGACTAATTTGGATATTTATTTTGCCCTTTTATAATTGAATAATGTTTAGTTCTAAGAGACCTTTTCATGCTAATTTAAACATTACATTCTTCATGAATAAATATTTATTCATTGCATATGGACTTTCCATTGCATGCAGGCTGTTTAGTTTTCAGACTGAAAAAGGTCAGTTCATCAAAGAATACAGGTATAATAATGAAACAAAGCAACAATTTGTATAACTTAATGGTGGCAAGAAGTCCAGGGTTAACAGTCTGACTAATGACTACTTTAATTTCTTTCAAAATTCTTCAATAAGGAAAATGTGACAACATCAAACATTTCTCATAGGAATAGGTTAAAACTGTATCTTTTAACACCTGGAATATGGATTGAAGCCTCATTTATTCACAAAACTGAGCAAAACCCCTAAGGATGCATGTATATTGAATAGAGCTTTGGAATGTTTTGGGACAATGGAATGAGAATTTATCTCATGTTCAAGTGTTTTAACTGTTCTTTACACACTTTTAGGCTACAGTGGCAATGATTGATGTGGTCCTTTTTCCAGTTTGATACTGCCACAAGTTGTCACTTTAAAGACACACTGATGTAACCTGTACATCTTGGTTTATAGATAATGCCAACATTAAGACACATACTCAAGTTAACATAAGAATCATTCCCCCTAATAAAAAGCCTGTTTTTGTTAAAGGCAGCCATACATGTTGTTTTACAGTTAATGTTCATATTACTTGCACTTGTTGGGGTGAGTATTTATGAACAAGGTGAACTGCAGCTTATACCAAAACAAACTTTTTCTTTTTCTCCTTATATTCCCAGCTACTGGGAGACATAGATAATGGAGAGAAAAGAACTCTAAATAAAAAACAAGTAATAATTATGAATTATTCCATTTTTCAATTACTGTCATTTTCTATCCCTTTAGCCTTTTTATGTTATAAACCTTAGATAAAGGCCTATCAAAAAAAAGACAAAAAGGTTGGTACTGAAGACTACATTGCAATACTTCTCTACGAGGTTTGAATAAATTGAAAATGTTTGAGATAAATTTTCAAATTGATAAATTTGCAGATGTCATTTCTTATGTTTACAGAAGTAATTGAGAAAAAAAATTAAAACAATTCTTTTTTTAAATTTTCTTTTTCCTTTTAATTTTACATTTTATTAAAATGAAATGAAGGAATTATATGGATATAGGGCATTTATCCTCTGATCCAAAATAACGTCTAAATCTAAATAATTTCACTTAATGTTTTAAAGTACAATTAAATTATTAAAGAAAGATGCAGGGCAGACAGAGAGCAATATGTTAGAAAAACATTGTGTTAAGTGGCTGCACTACACTGCCTGTCTCACGAGCATGCTGTACTGATTATCTGAAAGCCAGAATGTTAAAGCACCGACCCATCAACTATACCCATAACCATACCGTGCCAAAAATTTAACTTAATTATCAATCCTTGTGCAATGACAAAATGTCTCTTTGTTGCAACTTGGGGAAATTATGAAATTTAAGCAAAAGAAGTGACTTCAAATGGATCTTGGTATTATAACATATATATAACAGTCAGCCAGTTTCAATGAAAGATAGAGTATATAAAGGCTGTTCTACCAAATTTCCCTTCTCTCTTTCCAAAACCATAATATAGCAACAGAGATGGAGAACTAATAGCCTATGTTCACGCTTTTTGGTTTGGTTTGAGTTTTTTTAACTCTCATGAGGAAACATAAGCATTCATTTTTTTTTTTTTTTTCTTTTTCAGATATATGTCCAAAACCAAGACTCATCATATGGCAATTATGATCTTGGAGGTGCCTTCAGCTGGGAAGGAAAATACTGGGGTAGCTTCTGTGGAGGAAAAAGTTAAAATCATGTCTGACTTCCTTGGTTAGTGGACATCTAAGTGTTTCATGGTCCTTTGTAAATTTTTCTCCCTCACCTTATGCTAACCCTCATTATTCCAGAAGAATTAGTTACATCTCCCTCTCTTTCTCTCTTCATCTCAGTGTATAGTTTCACAAAACAATGGCTTTTCTTTCAAAGCCACTTTGGAGTAGCTGTGCCATATTCTCCCTTTGATCATAGCTCACCTGCACAACAGCTTGAGCAGCAGCTGTAAACTGGCTCACTGAAATTACCTGTGCTGGGAATATGACACTATTTTGACCCCTACAATTTCATTCAGCTACATTTGTTGAAGGGCACAAACAGGGACTATATGGGGAACTCATAAATTGTCTTTCCTGAAAAAAAATAGCATCATGAAATTACATCTTTTACCTACTTGCTTTATCTTTTACTTCTCTCCTTGCTAACCTGTCAGTTGACTCCAAATGCTAACTACCCTTTTCTGTCAACCTGATCAGTTAACATAATGAACCCCATTTCAAGGCAACTGTTTCCAACGCTACTATAGTATCAAGTTTGTTTCTTCTTTTTCAGACCTGAAGAATATTTGAAAAACAAAACAACCCATGACTACTTCCTTTCTTTTCACAAGTGTATCAGTGGAACAAAACAAAAAAAAAAATTCCTTGCAGTTTTGGCAACACGTAATAATATAAAATAATGTTAAATAAAAATGCAGAAATTGGGGGAAAAAGGTTTTACATCCAACCCAAGTTAAATAAAATTTCTTATGTTCAGGATTTACATTACTTTCTTCCATAAAATCTTTGTAACTACAGCATGAAATTCTAACTGCTCATTTGTAAAGGCATATTTAATTTTATTTTCTCATTTAACTCTCCACCTTTATTATAGTGACATTTAAAATTAAAATAACAGTGCATTACACTGGGATAAAAAAAAATGTGAACAGCCTGCTGAAGTAGTGTCAAAAAGTCTCTTTCCCTTTTGCATTCCCTCTCTTTGTAAATTTTTTTTGAGGAGTTATTGATATAAGTACATTATGCAACCATATGACATTTTTCCTTTTTCATTCAGGTAGGAAACGATGCTGGTAAAAGATCTAGCATCTTCCTTCATATACATGAATAATCACTTGGATTAAAGCTGGGTTAAGCCCCAAGAGAGGATAAACGGTATACAGAGCTTCCATTAAATTACTAAATAGACTAATATTTAATGTGTTCTAGCAATTGGCTTTATTCAAGTGCAGAGAAAATAGAACTTAGGTTGCTAAATGGGGTCTGGTTTGGGTTATTTGGCATGTTTGGGGGTGGGGAGGTGGAGGGTTGTTTTTTTGTTCCTGTTTCAAAATATCAGGCTTAGTTATTGCCTCTGATATCCATCTGATATTCTAGAAAAACTTGGTTTGATTTCTTTTTCATAATAGAGTGTTTTACTTAGGGTTTGGTCCAGAGAACTGTCTGAAAAGCTATAGCCCCCAGGGCAAAGACCCTGCAGTGTAATTCTTCTGTTTTTACTAGGGGTGATATTGTGAATCATGTAGTCCTTTACTTTTTCTTACCTCTT
>VYXF01002929.1:238571-261141 GCA_013397295.1 Polioptila caerulea | reverse complement strand
AAATCCCTTAAAGTTTATCTGAGAATAAAAATTCAATTTCATTTTTTAAAGTTTCCTATAGCATATTTGTTATCAAGAGGCAGAAGTACCTTGTACATTATTAGATGCAGTTTTCTGTCCAGATAATTGACTTTAGTCTATTTCTTCTACCCTGTTGATAATTTATTAGTCAAGACCTGTGGGAAAAAAAACCCCAAACAATTATGATTAATTTTAATTTATCTATTGAAAAGCAGTTATAATTAAATAGTGTTTGATTATCGGCAGCTTGGCAATATTCAGTTATTCCAAACTTTTGAAGATTCAATTGGTTTTCCTTTTCTCATGCACACATACACTCAAGTGAAGTTAGATGAAAGATGAAGTTGAAATTAGCAGTGGCCTAAGGGCATTACTGCAATTACTAGGCTGTTTAAAATATATCAGTATCATGTCTAATATAATAAAAATAGAGTCATTGCTGTAGCACAGTTAAGAAGAAAAGATTCTGCAAAGGGCTGTCAGATTCTGTTAGCTTAAATTAGAGCTAAACTAAATGCATTATCTCTGTGATTATGGCCACTGTTCTTACCAGAAAATCATCTGCGAGTAGAGATAGGTCTGACTTTCTTTGATAGGTCTGACTTTCTTTTTTGTCTTTTGTTGTTGTTGTTGTTTTTGTTTGCTTTTTGTGGACTTTGTTCTACTTTTTACTAAAGTTAAAATAGCATGATGAGTAAGAGGGAAGCAAACAAAAATCAAGATATTAGATTGCACACAAATAGAAGTATTATGTGTTAGAGTGTATCATAGAAGTGGGCTTAATATTTCATATTATATTTATTACAAATTTCCAAGTTAAAGGGATTTCTTTCACTGCATTGAGAAGAACCAGTGGCAGAAAAAGTTAGACAAATTTTAAAATGGAATGAGAAAAAAGTGTATCAAGGTTTCGGGACTTAATGTCCTAAGACGGTGAACTGATTTCCAAACATTCAGATCTTTTCAGGGGCAGACAAATGAACATGCAGTCTGCTGCTGTGGTTAGGAACAGGATGGTAGAGCCTAAATTAGGTCCATACTGTTCTTTCCACCAGGTGAGACACATGGCCGAAAACAAGGCCAGGGCAGCAAAAATACCAGTCTGGAGAACACAGGTGTTTTTTAGAAGACGGTGAGATTCACAAAATCTGTTAAGCAGAGCAACATCTTGCCAGAAGCCAAAGCAACAAATGGATTTGCTTTGTAATTAGGGAATAGTACACACTGTCATTCACTCTTGCCTTGCAGTCCTCTATCTCCTGGAGAGCTGAGTGTAGCCAGGTGGCTGTTTCCAGGCTTTGGCTGATTGACAGTGTGTGTGGCAGCATTGACAAGCCTCTTTTAAGTTATTTCTATTTTGGTCTTCTGAGCTTGAAATGCCCCAAGCTACAGAATATTTTAAGTAGTTAGCTTGGTATTTTTATGGCTTCAAGGGTTCTGGTTTTGTCATTTTTGTTTGTTTGGTTTGTTTCTGTTTTTCTTTTTATTATGGAACAGCATTTTTGTACCTAAATAAAGCTGCCTTTACAGCTAGCATGTAAAAAGCCCTGAAAGATATCAACATAGAAGTAAAGCATTTTCTTCCACTCAATTATTGCACAAGGGACGCATTTAGTTTAGGATGTTCAACAGCTCCAAAGAGAAAAGACATCTGGGTTCAATTCATAAAAGCCTAGGGTAACTAAACAGCCTTCTAAAATGACATTGAAGTAGGAGGAGGAGATGATTGTTTCGATGACCACAAAGAAAGCTCATCCATTATGCAGGGACTAACAGAAATATACAGATATTTTAAAGAAAATGAGGTAATTAAGGAATATTTAAGGCAGGAAAAATATTAGGGGAATTAATCTAGTAGGTTGCTTTTGTGAGTTGTGTGGTTGTTTCCAGGCCTCTTTATTGCATTTTTAAAGAGAGACAAATGTGTTAAAAGGTCGCCTTAGGAAAAGGACAGGAAACTGCAAAGTGTTTTTACTCCATGACATTATTGTACCTTACCAATTATCCAGGCCACCACTTGCGTGAATTCCCTCTACAGCAGTCTGCTGCTCTCTTTCTTGTAGTGAGTTTTGTGAAAACACTTTGGTATTCATACCCATACCCATATCCATATTCATAGTCATGTGTCATGTCTTATGTTTCATGTTTCATGTTTCTTTTCAAACTTGTAAAAGGCATGTTGTGAAATAATGTTTATTTGACCGCAGTGGTCAGCGTTGATCAATAGTTTTACGTTATCAGAAAAAAAACCTGTCACTATTTCTTAATTCATGTAACTGTAGCCTTCTTTCTTGATAGAAATGTTTTTGCTTGATATAAACCACAATTTAATAAAAACAAAACAAAAAGTTAGGACTATATATAGCCCATTGGTTAAGTGACATATAATCATTAGGTTAATTTCCCCTCATAGCCATTGTTAACCTTTTACATTTACAAGTTTTTAGTGCAACATAATGACAAAGAATTTAAGAGTATGAAACAGATCTATATAGCATTTAGTACTATTTATGCATAATTTATTTCTTTAGTCATCTGGTTTCAAATCATATACCATTTTACTTTACTGTTTTGCTGTTTTGGGTTTTTCCTGTTATCATTTCTCATTGCAGATCACCTTAATGCATAAAAAAAAAAACATTTTTCTAAAAAAAATTGCTTTTTCTCTATCAAATCCATACATACAACTTTCAAATACATTGACAAATTTAAATGTATTGAAAATAGCTTCTGACATTTACTCTTAATGAAAAGTATTTGGTAAAATACATACCTTTTTACATACCTATACATACAAAAACACACAAACAAACAACCCCAAAACAAACAAACAAAAAAACCCAAAAAAGACAAAACTGGGCAAAATTCTCTCCCCCTTCTCCTGCACAGTATGTTCCCATGTGCTCAGGAATACAGGACAGTATGGGACTTTCAAATAAACATTACATGAGCTGAACATCTTAATAAAAGCACAAAGGAGGGAAGAATAGAAAATTGCTGTGTTAAGTTCTCCAAAGGAATGAGTTAAGCTTGCATCCAGTGTCCTTATTTTGCACTGGAGTGAAATACCTGAAGATTACGAAGTTGTAATTTGCAGTTATTCTTTCTCTTTGATCTACCAAGTTCAATTCAAGTGAAGAATGTGCCAATATAACATTTCTAAGCCATACTGCTGAGGCTGTCAGGCACTAAAATGGAATTGTCTAGTACAAAACAGATGTTCTATCTCCATAAGTATTTACTATTTACTTCCATAAACAGCTAAAAACAAAAGCTGACAAAAAAGTCCTAAACATAGAAAAAAAATTCAGAAAAAAAATTGCGATTGTAAGCAAAACTGAGCAAAAGCATGAGAAGCACTAAAATGCCCAGCTAACAAAAATACTAAAGGCATTGATAAATATTTTAAAAAGTAAAATACCTGTTTAGCTACTTATTGTTCTTTTTTTATGAAAAACTTAAAAATATAAAAACACACAGGTATGTTCCTCTAATTGAGAAATCAATATGCAAAAGTTGTGTGAGGTTATGGTTAAATTCATAACATCTAAACTGCATAAACAGGTAGTTCTAAACCCAGGTTCCCTAAAGATCTGTAAACTAGGGTTCTCAAATGTTTATATAATTCACAGAAAAATTTAGGTTCTGTAACATTTTAGAATTAAAGGAGCTTCATTTCAGAATGTTTTTGATACTGGCTTAAGTTACTGAAGTTTTGTGGCTTTTGTGACACAGCAAAATGTCAACTTGTAAAACATAAAATGAGAACTTGTTTTTGCTCACTCATTTAGGAAAGTACAAATCTCACAGGAGAATAAGGGCACTTGTTAAGGACAACAGAATCAGTCAGATTGAAAGACCTGGATGATTCTTCTCTCCTGTCTCTCCAGAAGCAGTATTACTGATTTTCTCTGGCCTGATGCAATTCCTTTCCCCAAAAGGCCCCTGTGTGCCCCTTGAAGATCAACCATCTTTTGCACACCTCCGCCTGAACTGTGACCTGTCAGTGTCTTACAGCACTGCTGGTAACTTCTGCTGGTTTCTCTCCCTGCTTTTGGACATCTTAAGTCTTTTCTCATGCCACACTCAGCAATTTCTCTTCATCTCTTCTGTCAGGTACAGCTCGGGCCTCTACCTGAAACCTTAGCAGAACAGGGTTAGAATACTGGGGAAAAACCTCTAATTACTTACCCTTGTATAATAGCTTAATGTTCACACCTCTCAGCCCAGCAAACAAGAGACTGAAACTGAATTCCTAATGAAAATATTGGGTAACAGAAACTGAATTCTCCTTTCAGGAAAACACCTTAACTGAGAGGCGATTCTGGCTACAAAGCAGAGGAAATGTTATTTGTTGTTCTACTCTGTGAGTTTTCATGCTCTCTAATAAATAGTTACAGATTAACCAGTTCAGACAGGGAACAAGAAAGGGCATTACTCTGTAATTTTGGGGATTGAGAAATCTCAGATTTTGATTTAGTTGTTTAGTTTGGTTTGAGGTTTTTGTTACTGTTGTTGAACATTTGGCTGTTTGTTTGTGGGGGTTTTTTTGAGGGAGGGGAGGGTAAAATAGAGAATTAGGAAGAAAAAAACCCAGCAATCTCATCCCCAGTCTGGTGTGAATTTACTGGAAAACCAAAGACTCTATTTCCTGCATACTTTAGTAGCCACTGTGTCGGTGTTTCTCTTACTTTTATTACTCCAAACTCTTAACTTCTCTACTGCATAGTTAAGAACTTTGCACAATGAAGCAACTTCAGAAGACTATGTAGTCCACCTGTGATTTCAAGCTTAGCTTTGATTTAGTTACCAAAGCATTTTTGGAAATTTGAGCTCAGAAAAGTTGAATCTCCTCAGTAATGAAAAGCAATTATTTGCCTGACAAATATTTCACCTGTTAAGCAGCGATAGAATGGGAGACTAAACTCAGCTGCTTAGGAAAGAAACCAGCCACACTATAAGTTGGTAGAATTCAAACACTTGGGCAAATAGCAGGAATTCTTTGGCAATTTTTACAACAGGGAGTTCCTTGGGCAGGATGAATAAATTGTAGATTCTGTTTAGGATCACACCAGGATGTCAATGACAACACACTCATCTTCATCAAGACTCAGAGCACCACATCTGAGCAATTTAGGAATTCTTGAAAATAAAACTTGTGGGAATGGTCAGCATCTGAATTAAGGTCATAATATTAGACCTCATGGTTTCCATTCCACCTAAGCCTTACTTCAGACCTCTAAGATATTATCTGGAACTTATCATAAGGATAGTGTTTTTGAACTTTTCTAATCTGCAAGTTTTTCTCTTTTAAATGACCTACTGAATTTACTGATGTATAAATTTGGGATATAAATACCAGATCTAATCTATACTACAAAATAAATTTTTCATATTTCTTTAAAATTTTATTTATTTTGTGGCAAAAGTAACATCAGAGTTTAATAAATAAATTGTATAAAGTAAATCGCCCTTTGCCTGAAGGAATAGAAACATTAAAAAAGGAGTTTAAAAAAAACAAGTAACAATTAAGTTTTTACAAGTCTCTTCTAATTTTAATTTTAAAATTCCAGAACATCAATAAACCGTATTTTTTCCTTTCTTGGTGGAGGGAACTGGAAATAATATGCTCAGTATTTCTTACATTAATAAAAAAGGAAATCATATATAAATGTGACACTAATAATGAAAGCATATACCTCAGTTTCATAGAAATATATATTCTGGATTGTATGAAATATTCTAAAATACTATATTAAAATTCTTTCTTCTCACTCCCTGAGGTAAAAGAAAAAAAAAACCTGAAACATAAATCTTATCAAATGGCATTGAAAGTAGTGAATTTCAGTAAATATTACCTCATCAGTTTTATGGTTTGATACTGTTTTGTTGGGGTTTTTTTAACTCCTTTTGCCAAAAAGAGGTTAAATATCACTATTCCAAATTAGGCTTCCAAATTATCTTCTATGGCTGCTCTGCTCTGTGACACTGCATCCTGAAAATATCAGCTTAAAGTTCTTATTATTTCCAAGCTATGTTATGAATTAAAGTTTCAAATATATATATGCACATATTTTTTTCCCAACTAAAACAGTTTTCTGAACCAATGCAAGAACAGCTTAGAGGAGATAACAAATGGAAGACGTACAGAGGGATGGAGGCAGGTGTTATGGTCTTGCATTGACAAAAACTCTTCATAAAATCTATGCATATGGTAAGCTTTTTGCTTAGACTTCCTTTATAGTGGATAGAAGTAAATTTAATCTGAAAGTCTGACACTTTTAGAAACCAAGACTTTTCACAGTCTTCTGGTAGTTATATGTGATAATATTTCAGGTGTTTTAACTGGACATATAAAGCACAGTGACTGCTGCTCTAAAAATAGCCAACTCCTTAGAAACAGAGGCTGGAAACAGAAAAGGAACATGCAGAGATAAGAATGAAGAACTGTTCTGAGGCACAGTGATCAATTTCTTGTGTGCCCCTTTCCTGAGACCAGGCCTTTTTTAGTCACAGTTTTGTCCAATATCAGCAGGAAAAGAGTGTAGTTTCATCTTCAGAAATCTGGGAGAAAATCAATGTTTTTGAGCTTGCCCATCAAAAAACATTACTGGTGGTTTCCCCTGCTTTGCTACATTCATCAAAAATGATATTCCATGAATATGAACAGTATAATAAAATATACTTTCATTTAGAACCTTAATTCTAGGATCAAAAACATATGTTCTGCAATATGTGGCACAGCTTTATCTTGATTATAGAAAGATAAATCATCTTTGTCCCCAAACTTTTTCTTCTGTTGCAAAATTGAGCTTTATCTTTTTCTCTAATATTTTAGAATGTTTTCTACTTCATATCATATTTCATTTTGACTGATAGATAGGACTTGATAACCTTTTTGTTATGCTTGTCAGATGTTTAAGTCATTGTTACACTGGAATGGACCCAGGGGAGAGCCACTAGAATGGTCCAGAGCTGGAGTATTGGTCCTCTGAGGAGAGATTGAGACACGAAGGCTTTTTCAGCCTGGAGAAAAGGTCACTGTGAGGGACCTAAGAGCAGCACCCGTAGCTGTGGGGAGGTCAGCAAGGACACAGAACTCGGCTCTTCACAGCAGTGGGTGGCCAGAGGACAAGAGAACTTACACATGAATTAAAAGAGGGAAATTCAGAGATAAGATTTTATTTTCTTTTATGAACAATCAAATAATGGGATAGCTTGCCCATGCAGGATATGCTATTTCAGTTCCCACTTTTTCTGAAGACTTAACTGTACACAACCTTAGGCATCCTTATTTTACTGCAGACTTGGTCATGCTCTGAGCAGCACATTGGACTAAAACGTTCCCAAGGTCCTGCCAACCTGAACGATCTTATATCTATATAAGATCTATATCTATATATCTTAATAGATTTGAAAAATATTCTTTTACTGTTTCTTCTAATTTGTGCACACAATGACTTGAAAATAACATGGGAACTTCCACAATCAGGTGAATGGCTCCTCATGGGTAAAGTATGCCTTTTATTTATCTTAATAATTTTTCTTGATTCAAATATTAGTACTTCTTTCAAAGTGAAAATCAGCATTTACATTTATTATATGTTCTTAGTATATTCATAAATATTTTTAAAATAAGTATATAAAAATAAAATGTGTTAGTAATTAACTTGAATTTTAATTAAAATCTCTGTACTATCTCTTTTTTTTCCTTTCCTCACTTTTTGTTTTATTACATGATCAGTTCTGACTCACTTCTGAGATTATACACTGACTTTCTCTACTGTTCAAAACTACAACAAAATAAGAAACATTATATTTAAAATAATGATGGTTTCTCTGAAGCATGAAGCTCTGCAGAAAATGTGCTGTTGGGAAATGGGTGTCCTCAGTGTTGCATGAAGTCAAAGCCATGAGGTCATCCTTGCTCCAAAGGATTTCTTTCTAAATACATCACAGGAGACATATAGACAGAAAAAGGTAAAATACAGGGAGACTGTGCTGTTAGTTTCACCAGTAGTGACCTTTTGGTTAGGTATCTTTGAGCCTATGTATTTGCAGGTTTTTCTAGGTTTTTCTGAAAGTCTGAGTTTTCTATCTCAAAGGGTTGTTTTTTATTGTCTCTGATTTCTCTCTCTCTCTCTCTTTTTTTTCTTTTTTTTTTCTTCTTTTTCTTCTTTCAGGCAACACATGATTAAATGGAATTTTCTGTGGTTCAATTTGTGTCCATATTCTCTTCTCCTGTTACTGGATAGCTCTGAGCACAGCCTGTCTCTGTTTCCTTTACACCAGCTATTTATAAGTATTGCTGTGGTCCCCCTGAGCCTTCTGCTCTCCAGACTGAGCAGATCCCTGTAGTGGGGAAGAATTCTCATGCACTGCTGCTGCGTTCCATCTAAGTGGTGGCACACAGCACACTCAAACTCAGCTAGGTGAGCCCTACAGACATCGAGCAGGAGGTGGTCCAGGTGCTGAAGCAGAGATTCCTCTGCAGCTCTCAGAGGAGACCATGGTGAAGCAGGATATTCCAGTTCTGCCTAGGAAGGGCAGCAGAGAAGTAGATACCCAGCTTGTTGGCCAGGAGGACTTGACATAAACACAGTGAACCATGAGGAGTCTGCCCTGGAGCAGACTGCTGGCAGGAATGGAGGCCTGTGAGGGACCATGATGGAACATGAGTGACTGAGTGACTGCAGTCCATTTAGAAAATTAATGCTGAAACAATTATTGTAACAAAGTCCTATGGGAAGGACACTGTGGGAGTAGTTCTTGGAGGGCAGTATCCCACAGGAGGGACCTCGTGTTGGAGCAGGGGATGAATATGAGGAAAGTGTGGAAGAAACAGAGTTATGACCTAACCCTCATTCCCCATCCCACTATACTGTTTGGGGGAGGGGAAGGAGGTAGAAGAGCTGGGAAAAAAGGCTTAACATGGGAAAAAGAGGGAAGTGAAATGAAAGTGTATTTAGTTTTGTTTTTATTTGCCACTATCCTGATCTGTTATTAACCAGCGATAAATTAAATTAATTTCCTCAAGTCAAGTCTGTTTTGTCCATGATGATAACTGATGAGTGATCTCCTTAACCTTAGCTTGTCCCAGATGTTTTACATTTTATTTTCTCCTGCTATGCTCTTGATAAAGCCAACTCAACACAGAAATCTACAAAAATTTCAACTTAGCAGAAAGGCTGAAATTTCATTTTGGACAAAAATAAATTGATCTACAGAAGAGACATGCACGTATAACTCTGTGCAATATTAAGCTGAGGCAGAAGAAAAGCAGAACCAGAAGGAAAGACTCCTGAGTATCCCCAGCTGAAAGTTGAAACAAGTGACTAAAATTTTCTAAAGAGAAGAAGAAATTTTATGTGACTGACAATTGAAGTGTATTTTATTTTCAAAAGCAACTAATCCAAATTTTAAAAATTCTGCAGATAAACATCTGCATGCTGGACTTCTGGGGCCTCTTTGAGAATTTTTTAATCTGCCAAAATTAACTTTAAAGGCATTGATGCCTGGAACAAAGAAAAATGTTCTCTACCACTTTGTATTTGACGTTTATAGGTTAGTAAAAGGGAGTGTGCAACCTGAGGAAAATGCCTATTTGCACAATACCTTCTTCATAACAAACAATTCCTTTAATGGAACAAAAATGAATGAACCACTTGAAGATGTGATCCAAAAGTGAATTAAGCCTTGACTTTCTCTTGAATTAAGCCTTGACTTTCTTTTAATTAGAAAAAATCCTTTTTTTTTTTTTTTTTTTAACTTCAAATATCCTCCTTCAGAAGGAAGAGAACTAGGAATTCCCTATGGATGTATATAAAAGTATATTTTGAGTTTAGGATTTTCAAGACAGGATTTTATTAAAGCATAATTACTTATTATCAGTGTCTTGTAAAAATAGTAATAGTAGTTACTTTTACAATTGCCGACAAAAGTTTCAGTCCTAGCAATTTTTCCATATTTAAATTTGTAGCATCTTATATTTTAAGTAATGTTTTCAAAGCTAAATAAAATAGAGAAAATTATTAGAGAGAGAATTTTACAAATATTTGGAATAGTTTCAATTAATTTCTCCTTGTTCTCCTTTCATTAATATTTCAGTTACTTTGTGGAGAGGGACAATCATTTTCAATGAGCACATTTCTCAGTATTTGTACTAGAAATGCTTGTGTACTCATTCAGAAAGAACTCCTTCTGTATGGCTCATTGTAGCATTAATATCTAAGCTATAATTACAATCAAAGTATACTTCAAATTTAAACTCCTTCTTTTAAAAAACTTTTAAAATTTATTATTCATTTATTTTAGAATTTTGCACTAATCTTTAATTGTGTGATTATTGTTCATTTTATCTGTGAAGTTTTTAGTTGAATTTACAATATATTAGATCTTTTTTTAAAAAAAATTGCACAACTTTCTCTTGACCTTTTTTTTACAAAAGAACAGGGAATTTGACTAGATGACTTTTCATTTAGATAAGGAGGACATGTAGAGGTTAATATTTACATATCAGCAGGAAATAGACATGCTGCCAGTGAAATCAAATGGGGTAATGATCAGCTAAAATATATAAATGGATGGAAGTTTAGGAGTACCTGCATTGTATTTAACCATTTGGCTCTGAAATAGCACCTAAAGCTTGCACTGGATACCTAGATATTATTATATACTCTTTGCTTATTTCTCTTACTTCTGGTCTGTAGACTAATCTTTTGTTTCTATATCTTAATTTGGTGTTATAAGTTATCTTAAGTCAAAATTAATTTAAAAAAATAATTTTATTCCAAAATATGGTGTTTATATTATATAATCATTGCTTCCATTTTTATAAGGGCATTAAAAAAATCTTTTTATAAAGAAAAATTTTTCAGGCATTTGCATTTTAAAATAGTGACAAAAACATTCACTGCCTTCTTTCAGGTTGCAGGATCAGCTCTGTCATCATTGCACCCTGTCGGTCTATTTATTCTTCAGGAAAAAAAAGTAAAGCACTGATGGAAACTGACACTAAATTAGCAAGGGAACAGATATGGTGAAGATGCTGACAAACACCAACATACAGAGAATAAATAAATACTTAATGAACCAAATCTGCCATCTCCAATTACTGCCCTTTCTTTCTTGACCCTGTGTCTTCACAAATTCACATGGGATCAGGTTCTCACGTGAAAAGAAACAACGACAAAGAACCCCAATTGCCTGATATTGAAATATATTTGAGGGGTTGTTTACTTAACAGAGAAGTTAAAAATAGCTTGAAACCATAACATTTAAAAAGTTTCACTAAAATAAAGCTAAGCTGTGCTCTCAGATGGGCTACCAAGAACTGCTCAGGTACCACATACCTGGATGGATGCAACAGCACTGTTGCAATATGGTTGCCTACAGATGTTGTGAGAAAGGGACATGAAGACTTTGTTGTAAACTTTTCTCCTTGTGGTTAATCAGGTGGAAAAGAACTCTGTGGCTACAATATAGGAGTAAGGTCAAAATTTTTGAATTCCCTAAAGAGACACTAATACAAGTTTCTTGTGACATATCCATGTCCTGTACATGGGTGAGTCCAAGCAAGCTGTGAACTGTTACTATAGAGCTTGGCAGCCCTTATTCAGGAGTTTTTCTCTAACCTGCTCAGAGTCTGAGAAGCCCCATTTACTTTAAATTGCAGGCAAAAATCTTTTGAAAGGGACTAAACCATCTAACTACTTGTGTCAAACATGGCTGTTTTGCTGTTTGGATTTAAAAAGAGCACAGAAAAGCTGATAAAAAGAAATCCCTGCAGCTAAATCTCTTGACAAATGTATCTATGCAAGACCACTAATAGAAAAAATCAGCTGCCTGGATTTATCTCATTACTGAAGCCACAGCACTCTCAAGTTACTAGTGAATAAATAACAGTCACAAACAAGTGAACAAATAAAATTTTTACAGCTCATATTCAGCATTGAGGGGAACATTGAGGACACTGAAGTCATCTGAAGGGCAAAGAGGTAGTTTGTGCTATTTCTCTAAAATGTACAAATATTTCATAAGGAAATAACTCCTCTGGACTAAAAAGAGAAATACATATTTAGGTAAACCCTAGGAATGTTTCAGACATTCAGTCCTGGCTTCAAAAGTATGTGACTGAAGCCCTGAATTTGCATAGTTTCAGATAGATTCACCTCCTCCTCTGGCCTTTTATATTTTAAGATGTTTAAGCGCCTGTTGCTGTTAACAAGATGTTTGTCCTTATCCTCATTTCTAGGTACCTCATTCAATTTCCTCTCTGCACAAGAAAATTCAATGATAGCTGATTTTCATGGAATGTTTGGACCAAATCTTTTTATGCATAAAGACTTCTTAAATAAATTGGGTAAAGGACATTAGAAATGTTAAAAGCACCTTAGAATAATAATAAGGCCAGAACTGTGATTTCTAAAGAAAAAAAGTTTTAAATTACTGTAAACACTGATGTTGCTATGTAAATATTGCAAGCAAAACTAGAAATTTTGGGGAAAAGTATAATTTATGAGAAAAATAGAGACTAAGATGTAAGTACATAAAGGAATTGTTATCCACATTGTATAGAGTTTGACTTGCATTATGACTGACTTTATATAAATGAATGACAAAGATGTTTTGTTTTGCATCAGGCACTTCCTTTCTTGCCAAAATCTTCTCAGTTTTTTGCAGAAATGTTGACCATGATGAAGGTTCTGAAGCATTTTTGTGTCTTTATAGACCAACTGATATTATGCTCTCATTTGGTCTTGTACTATATTGTGCCTTTATTTCAGAAGGGATGCGGTGTAAAGGCTTATGAGAGCCATTGACAAAGTTTATATCTAAAAAAAAAATATTGAGGTACTGACTGTATATTAGTACATCCATACATCTTTGTGCAAATCCTTTAACCTCTGTCCATTTTTTTGAGGCTTTGTTATGTCTTTGAATCAGCCGAGTCTTGAGAAGGAAACATCTCTGTCCGCATATTTGCATATGGCTGAATTCACTGTTGACATTCAATAATTATAATGAGCTGTCAGAAACTGTTTAGACAGGAAGGGTATGACTGATTTTCCTTCTTTTCGTTACAGGCCCTTGGTGAGGAGAAGAAATCTGACTGCTTGCTTGGCTGCCCAACTGATTTGCTCTAGGGTACACTGAGAAACAGCTCAAAGCTTCTTAGCAGTGCAGGCAAAATTTGAGTTTGAGGTGACAGCAAAAAGAATTTAAGGAGAAACTGAAGTCTATTAGTATTTTCAAAGGTTGATGATAGAAGGGAGAGTTTTGCCAAGGTCTAGAGCTGTGTTTTATAGAAGGGCATGAATGAGAAAGGGATTAGAAAAAAGTTAGAAGAGTGTTCAGGGAATTAAGGTGCAATTAGAGGGCTAGGAACAATTTACATGGCTTCCACAGTCCTATAGCTTGCTGGAAGAAATCTCTTTTACTCTCCTTCTTTAGACTTTTTAACTTCATTTTACTCTCCTACCTTCTTTCTTCTTTCCTGGGAATATGAAGCAGAGCTACTCCATTCTTCCATTCTACGTCCTAGTTGGGCTGGTGATCCTCATCCATAACACAGCCAGCCACTTCCCTCATAATTATGTTTCATTTCCCCACGATCATTTCCCCCCCAATTTCCCTGTGATCTGCCTTCACCTGCTTTCTCTGCAGCAGCCCCAGCACAGTCATCTGTGGCCATGCAACAAGAAAGGGAAGAACAGTATGAATGCCACAGTGGAGGCTGGGCTGAGAGAAAGACCCTGGGAAAGCAGAGATTTGTCTGTCTCTCCCCAAGGCTGCTAGGGATGGAGGAGGTCCAATAAACCACATCACATGTTTTCAAGTTTCTCTTAAAGAAAAAAAGGAAAGGGAATCGCTCAGAGGACATATTGGTCATATGGGTAGTCTGTATCTCACAGGGAATAGGAAAAATGAGCATTTTGCAGTTCTGTAGTGACTTTTAGCAGTGCAAATGCTTTTTTGCAAATGCTTTTATGACATGTAATACCCAGCTTTTATGTTAGACACACGTGGAAAATCACGGTTTTGTAATACAAGGAAATAACTGCGTTTTGTTTGAATATATTCAAATATGCTATGCATGTTCAATTTCATTTCTAAAATAGTTTAGAGTACTTGCAAAGAAAGGTTGTGCTTTGAAAGTAGTGCCATTAAAAGCAGTTTCCATAGAAATTAGTGAAGTGAGAATTAGACAATTAGAATACTAGGTTGCTTAATCAGTATTGCAGCAGTTTTGTCACTGGAGTTTTACCAAGGTAAAAGTATCTGCTTCTATGTCATTACTAACATACAGGTCATTAGTTTCTCCCTTCATACTTTTTTTTTTTGTGCTGTGTTTGTACTGAGAAAATATAATTTAATTGGCATTATACCTACTTTTTAATGGAGTTTTGACTAATAACAATTATCTGTGTATAGAAGCATAAAAGCAATGATTATAATTAGTCTTTCCTAATATTTTTCATCATTAATGATACTTGCCACCAAATACAAGAGAAAATAGAAACTTAAGGGTGGAATTTACGAAAAGAAAATCAATAAAGGAACATTCATTACAAAGTTATCACCTTTGTGAATAACAAACTCTTGAAAGGCAAGCAAAGATTCTTATAAAGTACCACTGTAATTCTTACTCATTGTTATTTCTTTATATCTGTATTGACCACTGTAAAAGGCAGGAAAATATTTTAGATAAACTTTCCTCCTAACCTAGCAGATTTTTATGCTCTGTCTTTATTTTATGGATGACTTTTATGTGTGCATGTACTTGCTTTTTTAAGAGGGAATAGAGCCAAGGTTTACAACAAGCTTCTAAATTCTTGTATCCCCTAAGGTAAAAAAGTACTTTTTTTCTTTGTCACCTCTGGGTGTAATAAGCTGTGTAAGATACTATTTAAAATTCATGGGTTTTTTGGTCTTTCTTGCACATATCAATATTTTAGGTTTATGTCCGTAAAGTAAAGTCATCCGATAGCAGTCTGAGAGTCGTAAAATTGTACCCTTAATTACTCTTGTCTTTAGTTATATGATAATGTTTTAGTTATACAATGACTGGTTTTCCAGTCAGTTGCAGACGTGCCATTTCTAGCACCTTAGTACCAAAATAACTGTGTATAGCATAATTTGGAGGATTTGCAGTATTGTAGGCAGTAGGCTACCTGTTGGAAGCTTTCCTCAGTGAGTAATGGAGAGATGGAATCCCCCAGGATGATTTTCTAAGTCAGAGTCTGGTACACTTAGTAAAGATCACCCAGAAAACTTATTTTATTTATTCCATTTAAACACTTGACCAAGCCACCTAAGTTAATTGCTGCGTCTTCCATGGTTCTCTTTGCAGTCAGTGACAGTGCAGGACTAAATTCTTCTTATTAAAGACCCCAAAATTAAATAAGACATGTTTGAATTTCTATTTGCACTTGAGTACGTACTGCTAAATTAGCTAATACAAATCCTTCTTCCCAATTCTTGCCTGGTTGTATACTAAACGCACAGCTTATCATCCCTTTTGATTTTCCCTCCATGGGATCTGTACTGAAATTGCATGTCAAAAAAATTAATGAGGTTCATTATGGTAAAAAGAATAGGTCTGGTATGATGTCTTAGAAAAATGTCAAGATTTAGGTGTATGAAGAAGAAACTAAGAATAGCTAAAACAATTGCTTCCCACATCTGAAAAGAAGTATTATTGATGGATCAGCAGGCAAAGACAAGGAAACTTAACTAATAGTAAAAGCAGTCTTTCTTCAGAAATTTTGCAAACTCCTTAAGGCATACATGATATATATGGTACATAATTCAGTGTCTGGAGAATAAAAAATATAAGTCAATCAGAATTCAGATTCTAACATTTTCTTAAGTTTGGTGATGAAGAAAGAACAGCTAGACCTTTTCACGTTCCTCATCAGAAAGGATGGACTTAGGTATGACCCATTCCTATTTCCGTGCACATCTATTAGTGTTTGCAAACATATTCTCAGCACGAAGCTACAAAAAGCATACAGACCATGAATCATCATTCATGCTCCTTTCTCGTCCCTGAGATTTTCTTCTGTTTAGGCACAGCAATCTCCTGCATGACAACCAGGGTCAGATGGGAGGGTGGTATTATTCCACTAGCTTTACCTTTTCTCAGCTAATGTTCTTTCCAAAAGTTTAGTTTAGTCGAGTTAACTCAATTAATTCTCAGTAGGAAACTCAGAGTCTCCAAATAAACTTTATGTAGGTGTATATTTTTGTATTACTCCTTAGGTATTAGCTTTCACTTCAGAAAAATATAATGCTACAGAATAATGAAAATAGACAAGTAAAGAAACTTCAGAAGGACAGCAGTATTGTGAAGCCGTATGGCACCACTCACTTTTAGTTCACAGACTCATGGAGCAATTGAGGTTGGAAGAGACCTCTGGAGGTCATTGGGTTCAAATGTTTTGCTCCAGGAGAGCCACCTATAGCCACGCTCCCAGGACCATATTGAGACAGGTTTTGGATATCTCCAAGGCTGGAAACACCACAGCCTTCTTGGGCGTTCTGTTGCGGTGCTTAGTCACCTTCACAGTAAGAATGATGTTCTGATGTTCAGAGGGGGCAGCCCAGAATGAGACTCAGGGTATGACCTCACCAGTGCTGGACAGGGGAAAAGGATCACTCCCCCCACTTCAGCCTGAGGGTGAAATTCCTCCTGATGCAGCACATATACCATTAACTTTCCTCACCAAAAATGCACATTGCTGGCCTATGGACAATGTGTCATCAGCATACACTGATACAAGTGTTGAATTTTAGTTGCTAAAAATTAATATATATCTTCTGGAATATTCTGCATTTGTTTAAAGAAATGCCTTCAGTGTTATTATACATTAGCTTTTCAAATTCTTTTTAAATACATGCAGGAGGCAACTGATTTAGTAGAGACACTAAAATGATAAACACCTTACGCAAATTAAATACCTTCCTTAAAATCACAAGCAAACTCTTATACAAAGTTCTAGTGGTTTATATTTCCATATACAATGTAAAAAAGCAGACAAAAGCAACTTCATTTTAATAATTTCTATTTTTAGATCATAATATGTGGAATCTTTCCTTTCAAACATAATTTTAAGAAAATAATGTTGCAGACTTTTGAAGCACTTAAAGAATATGTTGAAGTTGTGTCCCTTGCTGGAAGCATATACTTTATATATTTTAAAAAGGAAAAATTTACACCTTAAATCTTTAAATCAGTTTTGGATATGACCCTTACTCTGAAAATTCTTTTCTTTCATTATTATTAGTCTCAGAAAGCACATGCTGAATTCATTGACTAGTCCTGACTAGCAAGCATAGTTTTTCCTGATCCTACCTTGTGTCCATTACTGAATTAAATATTTTTCTTTTGTGATTCTAGAGAATGGAATTCTGATCTAATTATCTGGGCTCTTTTTGCAGCAGAGAAACAAAGAGATTTCAGTGGTGTGATTCAACCATTTAAAGGTAGATGTCAAAAACTTTCCTAAGCTAATCAGAACAGAAGTCTGGAGCAACTACTTTACTTCTAGGTGTAGATCTGAAAGAGTTAGGTGGTGTGAGTTGCACTCTGAATACAAGATCTAAAATTTATCTCATTTCCTTCCACTGAAGAATATTAAAGAATATTAAAGACTTTCAGTTTTTAGTAGTATAATCATATCTTTAAATTTAAGTTTTATGCTCTTCATGAACATAGCCCTGGACCTTAATTTTTGTAATGTGTCTATATAGATGAAAACTTGTCAAGAACTGAAGCTTGGTTAGTGTAAAGTTGTTAGAAAGTTTGAGAAAAGATTTTATGAAATGCAGTGCTGAGAAATAGCTAAAATCCTTCTAAATAACATAATGGAGGAAAGAAAAGAAAAAAGCATTGGTTTCATGAGAGGAGTCCACTGATGTGTAGTAAGTTTCCATACTCGAGAGGGATTGACTTTCCTCATGTTCTCTCTCACTTTTTAAAATACTGAACTTTAAGGAATTCTAATTAGACTCCTGACATGGCTCTTGAAAGCCTCCCTCTGTCCTTCAGTCCTAGGCTCGTTGCTCCTACCAGCTGTGCAGTAAAGAGCATAGATTAAAGCATAGAAAGTGCTCATAATAGCAGAGAACAGGCAGTTCTTCCCTCTAGGAGAAGCTTGGCTATAGAGATGAATGCATTTTTCCAGAAGAGAAAGAATTATAACCTATGTCAGTCCATGCTTTTGTGATTCCCTTGATAATGAAGCAGTAACAGTCTTAAAACTTTGTGCAAGGATTGTGATACATTAAACGTGTATCACAACTTCCATACAATAGACAGGTAATGAGAATAATTTAGCCAAAGTGGGAGCTGGTGTGCCTGCACTAGGATGAGCTTTGTCATTAATTACACATCTGCCCACATGGCCAATAAAAACCATCATCTACAAACAAAACATGCATAACATGAGGTAGAATTCTGACCTCCATCTCCCAACGCCTTTCCCGCATTATGAGGAAAAATGAGATATCACAGAGCAGATGGAGTTTATCACTATAGGCAGGGATGGTAGGGTAATATTGAATTGCCATAGACATATAGAGCACTGATCAGGAAGGAGCCATAGTACATTCTATGCATCACAATACTTATGGGAAACACATTTTCTCCCTGATCCACTCAACCAAATTTGCTGTCAGCTCAGCTGGGCTGAAAACCTGGAACCCTCTAAAGTCTTTTTCCCTAGTGATAGTAGCACTGTTGTCTGCCTCAGGCCAAATATGTATCTATGTTTACACTGCAACACTGCAATCTATTACAAAAAACTAAGTTTGTGTGGGGGTGTGTTTATTTTACTGCTTTTGTTGTTTATTTTTCTAAGAATTTAAACCAGAAGTAAAAATATGGAGTAATTTCCATGGGGTAGAATTTTTCTTTAAGCAAAATACCTGAGCTCATCTTCCAAAACAAAATCTGCAAAATATCATTCTTATATGCTTGGCACTAGAATCCAGAATATTCTAATTGTGCAAACCATTCTTAGCCCCTGAGGAACATTCATGTGCTACCACAATTATGCATGTACCCCTGGTATTTTTCAGCTCAGGGCTTCAGAGTTTTAGTCAGGAATTGACTTTTTTTGTTGTTTATTTTTTTTTTTTTTTTCCCTTGATTACCAGATATCATGACATAAAAAATGTGGAATTTCCAAGTGGTATGTATTAAGATTTCCCTGTGTGTTTCCATGAAAATGAATAGTTTATTTCAAGATTCTTGGGGGAAAAAAGTGCAAACTCTCCAACATCACAAAAGTTTTAATTTTTTATTAGAGCTAGCTATCTCTAGATAGGCAAATATTTGAAAATTAAATTTCTAATAAATTATATATACATGTAAAAACAAAACAAAATAGTCACACGTTATTTTATCCCTATTCCTGCCAGACTTTCAATATAGTTCTTGGCATGGAACCTATTTTGATGGATTTTGCACTAGGCTGCTTCTGTAGATTCCTTGTAGTCCTATTAGAGTTACTGGGGACTCAGACTTGGACAGAAATCCAGTGTTTAAATGAAATTTGTCAGAGGTATACCTACTCTTGAGGCAAGTATGTCAGGCCACAAGATAAACATTAATTTCAACATCATAATTCTGGTTTCCTTTTCTTGTTTCAAAAATGCTCACAGAAGCAATTTTAAAGTTTATAAAAAATATTAAGGTACAGACACACCCAGTGAAATAGCTGCGTATTTGCCAGGGACCAAAAATCAGAGAGCACAGCTGTTGGGAAACAGTGATATATGAAGCAAGGGTGAAGAAAGTGTACCTTCATTAATCACATACAATAGCTATAACAGTTACAAACGTTGTGTTTAGATGAAGATATAAAGTTGTCTGGTGGATCCTTTGACAGGGTTACTTGGCAGTTTGTTAAGGACATGAATTTACTCTGTACTTAGCCTCAGGTTTACTGTTCACTGGGCTAACATTAACAAGAGGTATTGCAAGGTGACCTTTTCAGTCTCTTGCAGTTTGCATCATTCTTAAGCAATTTAGTAAAGGAAGGGCACTAGCATTGGCCTTAGGAGAGAGGAACCACTTCTACTTCTCCCAATGAAGAGGATGTAGCCCTTTTTATGCCTCAGTATGATGGGATGAACTATACAACAGTCTGACCTAGGAGATATTGTTTCCTACCACCTTATGAACCTTATGTTCCTGACAAGAGATCTGAAAACTTGTAAGGAATCTGGCTGGGTTTTGAAGGGCTTGCTGTTTCCCCCTGAGTGAGGATGCCTGAAGCTAACTCACCATTGATTATGTTCCGAGAGAGGGCTGCAGGAGTCGAGAAGCAGAAAAGCAAGCCTTCAAACACCCACGCAGGAGGCTAACAGGGAGTTCCAATCTTATTTGAGAGAAACCTGGCAATGGATGTTAATGGAAATAATCCTTGGACAGATTTTATACGAAAGTAGGGAGATAAGTTACGTGCCAGCACAGTGTAAATAGAGGAGCATAATGGTGACATGAATTAATGACATGTAATGAAGTGCTAAGCACTGCCATTACCGCTTCTTCCCAGCATGTCTTAAACAGCTGCAGCTGCTGCTGAAACAACTTGCAACAGAGCTTTTTTTTTTTTTTTTTTGGAGAGTTTAGTAGAAATTGCACAGGGTTTTACAATAAGCTGACAGTTTATAAATTCTATTTCAATTCCCCCATTATACAATATACACACTTCATTTTACTATTTGACAGCACATGTTCACTCAACTAAATTGCGCAGAATAAATCACCCTCTGTGTTCTCATGTCATAGCTCTGTATCAAGGGATAAATCACTGCACTTTGAGGCCGCTCTGAATGAATAGAGAGTACCTGTCTGAAAACTATCTGCACACCAAAATAAGCGCAGAGCTCCTAGAGAATCTAAAGTGATATAGCCCCATTTATGTGCAAATGATGGGAGATGAATTCCCACTGATAATATTAGTGTGATGCATTACTGGGAAAAAAAAAAAAAAAAAAGGAAAAGATAGGGTATCAGACTATTATATGGTATGGTGGGAAGAAAGGGCACATTGCCTGTGTTCAGTTACTGGACTTTTTTTTTTTTTAATCTTTTGATCTGGAAACAGAAACCAAACCTGTATTCTTACGCACTGTGTTGTAGGAAAGACCGGGTATTGTTTTCCAATTAGTTGATGCTTAAGTAGAATTAATACACTGTTCACACGTATAAAAGCAATTAATAAAATCCAGTGGAAACAAATAGGTAATGTAGGTGATTTTTATTATTGTATTTCAATTATGCAGTAGATATGGAAATACTATCATTCTCTATAAACATTTCCAAACATCTGAGCATTTTAATTAGCTAGTATTTAGTGTGATTAGTCCAAAATAGCATAGGAGAATAAAGATTTGGCAATAATAGATCCAGGAATTAATAAATCAGAGAATTGTGCATGTACAAAGACAAAAGACATGACTGTTGTATTAAGAAAAATAGTAGAAGTAATGTATTTATCCCTTTCTGTAATCTACTATCTAATTTACACAATTATAACATCACAGTGGCTACAAGCCAACAAATCCAAATGAAGATGCTGGTCAACCAAAACTATGTTTTATTTCTTTATATTCGAAGTTTTATGTCTCGATGCAATCTCATAAATTATCCATTTTTTAATGACTTTTAACTGTATAGAGGAAGACACTGAAGATAACCAGATAAAAACTTTTCAGAAATTTTCTAAAATGTGTTTTGGGATTTATATTAAACTTGCAGGACATATGGATATACCATAAAGAGTACTTATTTAGTTTGATTTTAGAATAAAAACCTTATACATATGAGTTTAAAGGAAAAGATTGTTTTGATTTGGTTTTTTGGGTTTTTTTTTTTTTTCAATTTAACAATAAAATTACGTTTCAGTTCTTGCTAAAAAAAATTTAAAAATCAATTTCAATTAAAATAAAATGATGGAGTAAAAATTAATTGTTTGGGTTTATTGTGGTTTTTTGCACAGACAAAAAACATGACATTTCCTGTAAACAAGTTGCTATTATTTTGACAAATATTTTCATTCCCATGTAAGGAAATATTGTTGCTTAATAAGGAGATGCTTGTAAGTTTTGGTGCTCATAGCTCTTCAGACTGATGGTTAATTGGTACATGGTACATGGAGATTTCCATGTTGATAATACTGAGATAGCCTTTATATTTATGCAGAAGAATTTAACCCAGGGTGTAAATCTATCAGTATGCTACCTCTGCTTTGGTTTTATGTAAGTTATTGAATTGTGGAAATGGTGCGATGAAATGTGCTATTTATGGGCAAGGACAATTACTATTTTCTGGCTGCTGAATGTGAAAGGCTAAGATACTTATTGCTTTAAAATGTTTTTGAAAGACTGCTTCTTAATACATACAAGGATTACAACTTTTCCAAGTAGTGTTGAAAATCTCAGGCAAAGATTTATTTGAAAAACTTTTTAGGTAGCATCACTTCCTTGCACAAAAAAAAAAAAAAAAAAAAAAAAAAGACCAACAAAGGAAAACCCA
>VYXF01002929.1:219924-230309 GCA_013397295.1 Polioptila caerulea | reverse complement strand
TTCCTTTTTTCCTTTTTTCCTTTTTTCCTTTTTTCCTTTTTTCCTTTTTTCCTTTTTTCCTTTTTTCCTTTTTTCCTTTTTTCCTTTTTTCCTTTTTTCCTTTTCCTTTCCCTTTCCCTTTTCCTTTTCCCTCCACCCACAAAGATATACATTACTCAAAATGTATCTGTATGTTTGCAGCAAGGCAGTCAGTTTACTATAGTAAACCTCATAGTAATGCTGTTACCTTCTTTAGTACCTTCCTTGTTTCCTATCCAGACTGAGAAATCAAGATTAAATTTTATTATTATTTAATTCTTTCTTGTAGACCACTGCAAATGATGAGAGCATTTACTAAATGTTGTTGCATGAAATGGAATGAGATTGTAGGTGGTTCACATAAATCGACCGTAAATAATGGAACCCACCAAACAAGAAATAGCACCAAAAATACACAGGCAGTTTACAGATAGAACTGAAAACAAGAAACACCAGTAAAATAATGGGGAAAACATTCCAGCCTAATCAGACTGTCTCAAATGCCTGTATTCTGTTAGCAGCTGGAAAGCTCAGACTGATATCTGTATTGTTTTGCAGATCTGTTATGGCTTAATTTTACTTGTAAAAATTTGGACATGCTTGGAAGTCCTTTTGTCTTAATGATTAAGTGGTTTTGTACGTACTGTGCAGTAGATTAAAATTGTCTTGATTACATTTTACTGTGCTTATATACACATCTTTGATTCTTGAAGTTCATTTTAAAAGAAGAAAAAATGGCTGTTCTCTGGGAAAAAAAGGGTGAAGACATAATCCCCTTAAAACTCATGTCTTCCACAACAGAAACTGTATGGGGGATAATTCACATCAGTGATTATATTATCTGTACTAGCTGTGTTTTTTTCCAGTTGCCATGTTCTGCAGCTGGCAGGACTTTTTTAGATGGAAGTTTATTCCCATTGAGACATGAAGACTAAGCACACAGACTTTGTACATTGAAGAAATCCTTTAAAAGAAAAAAAATAAAAAACCAAACCAAAACAAAACAATAACTATATCAAATCCATAATCCTGTAACTGACCTGCATTTAGCCTCAAAGAACATTCAGAAAGTTAGAGGAAAAGGACAGTGAGAGGAAAGAGAAAACATAGCATTTCACGCAGCAGTAATTGCTTATGTTTTTCTGTACTTTTTTTTGGCTGAGGATTTCCCCAATGATGATTATCCCACACCCCACAGACTGAACAGTATTTTTTTTTCACTATTAATGAAAGTTTGCAAGCAAGTACTTGAAATGCCAACAGATTCTCCTGCTGTTTCTTCCTGCAGATATTTCTTTCTTTTTTAAATAAAGGCTTTATGACTTCTCTAGTAGCTAAGGTAACATGTTTAATATTTTCATCCATTTTTGTATTCCTGTTTAGATTCTTATCTTTATTCTGAATTCAGAGGTTTAGGTTGTTTTGAAGATTAAAGAAACAAAATAAAATTGAGAGTTCATAATCTTTTCCTCCCAGTGAAGGAAAACTTGAATTTTTCACTAAGCCAGAGGAACCTGTAAATATTCTAGGCAAAATCAGAATTTCCACATCATCCTCTCATGGTAGAAATTGTTATTATTGGAATTTTTACTGTTGCTGCCCTGTCACTACTGAAGTCACTTTTGAAGTAATTGAAAAGTCTTGCTTCTATAACCAACTTTTTTTGCTGAACACACAAAACCCCATATCTTTTCTTCTTACATTGGATTTTGGATATTCTTAGATTGGATTATATTTGCTTAATGCATTGAAAACTTGTTGGAGCCTCTATTTATCATTACCCTACCACATCTAAGTGATGTTAGAAACAGCATGGACACATATTGAAGAAGTTTTGTAAATCCCACTAACAGCCCAAGTAGTGACTGAATCATCAAAAGGAATTTGGAGGATCTATATCTTGAAAAATTCTGTGTAAAATTAATGTAAGCCTTATATATTAGAAGGGGTTTATTGTAAAATGATCTAGCATGTCAGAGGTGAACCTGTATTGATCAATATGCATTTCAGAGGCATAGGCATGTCAATATACATCTCAAAATTAGCTGTATGATTTCACCTTGGAGATAAGGCTACAAAATGCACAGAAGACAAAGATTGCAGAATTAATAAAACCAAAAAGATACCATATGTTGTCTTCCCAAACATTGATGCAAGAAATGATAAAGAAGTTAATTCTGTGCTCCTGCCCCAAGCTGCAGTTTTACCAAATTTATGTGACTTAGGGAAAGATTCAGTTAGCAACAGAGGAGGACATATATTAGAGAAGGCTTTAGGGTGATCTAATTATGGCCTTCCAGTACCTGAAGGGAGCCTTTGAGAAAGATAGGGAGAGACTTTTTCAAGGGCATGTAGTGATAGGACAAAGGGCAATGGCTTTAAACTGAAAGAGGGTAGGTTTACATTAGATATCAGGAAGAAATTCGTTTTTGTGAGGGTGGTGAGACATTGGAACAGGTTGCCCAGAGAAGCTGTGGATGTCCCATCCCTGGGAGAATTCAGAACCAGGTTGGATGGGGCTCTGTGCAACCTAATCTTGTGAAAGGTGTCCCTATCCACCGCAGAGGGGTTGAAACCTGGTGATCTTTAAGGCCCCTTTTAACACCAGCTGTCCTATGATTCTATGTTCTGTGGTTCTATGACTTGTTCTGGATACATTGTCCTCCTTTTTGCATGTCATGTTTCCTAAATTCCAAAGAGAAAATATCTTATTGAATGTCATACTAACTGATTCATTATGTTTATTTTCCTGAAATGGTGGTCTAGATTTGATGGAGTTTAATAGATGCATTAGCCTTCATAATAAACCCTCAAAATAAAGATGTATCAGTCCATGAATAGCAAATATATTTGTGAAAAACAAATATAAAGATCCTCTTTCATTCCTTGAGCCACAGCACTATTCACATGAGATTATTTATTATATCTGTGTTTTAGACTCAACATTTTTTAATTTCTGTGCAGGATCTCTATATAAATACAGCAAATTCACCTAGAATCTTAGAATCATGTGATGTATCATATGATCTAAGTCAACACACAGGAAAAAACTGCCAGAAAACAAGATAAATTTTAACAATTGATATTATTATACCAACTGAGAGGTAGAGTGAGTTCACATCTTCAGAAGGAATTTTCACTGTATAAATACTCTCTTCTTGGTCCAGATTACTTGTTAAATTAGGGATAATCTAGGAGAGCTCAGGTCATCTAGCAGAGATGTATGCAGTGCTATTGTATGGAGTCTCTCTGGCTATATCTGAGATGTCTTTGCAGAGACATCTGCTAATTAAGGAGTGAAGAAATGGTTCATCTTGCTGTTACTGTCTTTATTAATGGCATTTCTTACAGAGATGGCAAAACAAGATGAAATGCTAAAGGTCACATTAGGATAAAAAGGTGACTATTTAGTTAAGTTCTCATGTATTTGCAAATGTATTTTCGCATTTGTGAAGAGTTGCTGGAAAGCCACTTGTTTTTGATGGAACAGATATAATTATGAAGCCATTCTCAGTGCCAAAAAGCATGCAAAACCTCAGAGCAAAGTCTAAGTCTTAGAAATCTATTCCAAATTGTTTGCAGAGTGTACCTATTTCTATAAACAAAGGTAGCTTCATAGAGAACAGATATCATTAGTGGAAGAAAAGGAACAAAAAAGGGCAAGATTTCAGGCTGTCAAATCTTTCATTAGGTGAGAAACAGATATGACCAAATTAAGTACAGGTATGATGTACATGAATGATCTACTCGCTATTTTATTTTCTTTTCAATTAAGGAAAAACCTTGCCTGTGAAACAGAAAGGTCATTTTCAGAGGTCTTAGTGATAAGTGATTGGCCTTTGTGGATTAAAAAAAGTAAGAAGTTGTTTGCAATCTGAAATGTTTTATACTTTTCAGCTCCAAAAGAGCTATACAATAGACACATGCAGTGCTCAAGGTACCACCTGAGCAGTGAAATGTGAAACAGAGAGAATGCAAGTAAGAAAGCGGAAGAGCTGCTAGTGAGATCTGTGAGTTCTTTAATGCAGAGCATATATATGTATACATACACACACATGCCAACTTTAAATAAAGTTTTGTGAGTGCATCAAGAGTGTAATGTAAATAATTCCCAAATCTTCATTTTGGTAGATTGGAGGTTTATTGAATTCTTCACAAACAGAACTCATTCTTTTCATTGGTGTCAACTTTTGGCATAACTGTCTAGACTAATGTACAGTGTTCATTTTCCAAGTGGCAAGTGATTGCCAGTGGCAAAGTAGCAAATGATTGTGTAATACAACTGTGAAACAAAGATGTCAAAGTCTACTGCTCATATCTGAAAAATGTGGCAATATTAATGTCAATTGCAACACTGAAGATTTTTTTCAAATAGAAATTTAATGTTGAATATGAGAGATATTGCAGCTACTTTCAATCAACTAGGCCACTGTTACATACATTTCCAGTTGTTATCCTTCAGTTTTCAAAGGTCAGAACATGTTTTATCTTTGCTATTCCAGTAGTGTTATACAGCATGGTATTGTTTAAATGGTGTTAAGCCTGTTCAGTATTTTCTGTGCTGGGCAGGCATTTCTCATTGGACACATTAAATTTGGATTTTTTTCACAAAAAAAAGCAATATGACAATCTGTAGGCATAAATACCAAAAACATATAAATACATAATGCCAGTGTACTTGTGTTGTTTTATATATCAGCTGAATGCATCTAAAAATGTAATAAAGCAGCAGGTAGTATCTCTGTGTAATTAAATAGTTTGGATTTGGCAAATTCATCTATGATACTGTTATCCTTTTATTGGCTGTAAGGGAGTTGCTGTACAATGAGCATTGGCTGTACTGAACATTTAATTTTCATGCTATTCAGAACTTCAGTAGTTTTTAACTATCATCTTCCCACAGTGTTTAGGATGTTAGTTCTAATACAGAGAAATCTGAAAAAAACTTCTTTTTATGTTCAATCAGCTACATTCCTGAAACTGTTACTGTGGATTCTGTGTATCTTGTGCATGGAAATGTGAATGTTTGTTTTAAAAGAGTGTATTATCTAATTCAATTTATAAAATGTATGGCATTTTTAAAATAAAAGGATTATATATTATTATATATGTATATAATATATATTATAATATATATATTATATATTTTGCATCTAATTTTTTGTGTCACTTTTTACTACCAGTAAAACTGGTGTTTTTCAAGCTAAAAATACTGGGCTAAACACCAATTTGAAACTTTTGCATTATGTCTTTGATCTTGAAGAGAAATTTTACATAGATGATTAGTGTCAATTACAGAGAACTCTTTAAAATGCTTGAGAGATGTAGCCACAGGAGGGACAGATTGTTTGGGGGGAGGCCTTTCTTAAATAAAAAAGAAACAGCTCTCTAACTAGTTATTTGCATAGTGAAGATAAAAGTTCTCTGCCACTTTTAGATTATAAATATGCCATCTGTGCTCAGTCTTGTGGGCATTCTATTATCTTCATTTCATATTTTGTTTTCATGCCTCTTTTGAACCTTTCAATTATGGCTAGACCCTTCAAGGAAAGCAATATTTTTCCTGATGAGTAATCTCATTTCATTCAAATGCAATATAGTGCAATTACAGATGACATAAGAGTATCAAAGACAATCTTATTTTATTGTTTGTTTGTTGATTTTTTTTCCTTTTCAACTGAAATGCATTGACTAAAGAAGAGCAAAAATTGTGAATGACTAAGTGGAAAAGCTTACTGAGATTTTCCCTAAGGGTTCAGAAAACTGAATCCCTTCATAAATTACCTTGTGCTCCTATTATTTTTTTACTTTTGTTATTGCTACTCACTACTATGGTAGTTTGTGATTTATGAGTTATGATTAATGATTCATGCCTTCATGATTTTATTTGGTAATCACTCATAAGTGAAAAACACTTCCCTTGACAAATTAGGTCCTAAATTTATTTAAATTGGTTACTTTCAAAAGCATAGAACAAATAGAAGAAGGACAATTTTTGTTGTTTTCAATAGCAAAAAATGTTGTTTTTTGAGAAGGATACAGGAATTTCTGTTCCGATTTTCTTGTCATCATAAAAATTGAATAAAATTCTGTTTTATATTATGCCCTGAATTCCCCATTGATTTTGTCTTAATTATGCATGCAGCTACTTGGATCAAGTTCTGCCTTCCCTGTTTACCTGGGGCAGTTGTTTCTTACTCTCCAAGTTGTAAGTAGAAAAAAATCCCATGGACAGAGTCACACCAAATGTTCTGAGCTGGAAAGGACTGATGAATTTATTCTCAGTCAGGGATTGCACAAATTGAAAGTGTCATAATCTTGTTCACAAAGAGTCTTTAAAATGTCACAAATTAAAATTTGTTTGACTTCTAAGAACACCTGCAAAATATGTACATCTTTTTTGTATATCTAGAAATGATATTGATAAAATTGCAGAACTTCTTCTGACCAGAATTCAGATGAAGTACATTTTGCAACATGAAAAAATACAGACGTGGCAGTAGGAGAAAGAAGAGAGGAGAAAGAGAAGGTAAATTGATGTTTTTCCCATACCATGGACTTCCCAAATACATAGAGAAAAATAAAGACAATAAGTTGCTTCTCAAAAAATAAAATTACTCTTCAACCATAAGTATAAAACTACCTTAATGTCCTGTTTACAAAACCTTATTGTCTCTACCCCTTTGTACTGCATTTTAGTTCATCTCTGTCTGTTTGTTTTCCTTTCTCAAAGTTTTGTGATCCATTATTACAATTTTTCTATCAAAAAAGGAGAGGAATGCAATATTATCCATGATGCCTATTTTTTACTTCTCATTAAGTCATTACCACTGCTATTACCGTCATTGACTCCAATTCATGCATCTGCAGCTTCATGCATCATTCAAGTATGGACCTGAAAAATACTTTTTATCAGTTCTCATGCTCTAGGGATAGAAAGTTAAAATGTGCAATTAATATATTAGTCAAGCATCAAACCTCTCCTTAATGTTTTGCAGCTTTAGTTTTGTGTGTGTGTGTGTTGTAACCACTGCAGATTCAAAGCAGCCTCCTACATAAAATACAATTTGTAAGGTAGTGAAGAATTCCAAAGTGTGTTACTGTTCATGTCCAGCTTGTTATTCTGAGTACCCTGTATTCATGTTAGCCCAAGGAGTACACTTTGTATTCACCACTACAGGTTTTATTAGAATTGCCTTAATTATTAGTGACATGAAAGGCAATTACATTTTTTATTCTTCCGATACTAAATTCTTTCAAATAGGTAAGATAAATCCTGCCTAACTTAGAATCTTGCTCTAAATCTTTAAGGGAGAGTATTTCCCTATTTTAGTAACCATTCTAGTCATTTAAGAGATGGGCTTTTGGGGTTTCATTTCTTTGGCCTGTTTCAGATATCTACTCTGATACATAAGACACTTATTTTTCTCAGTAACAGTGAAGGTAGTGAAGGTTAGACAGCTTATACATATTTTATGTCATGACTGTGGCTTCACCTGAAGGCATTAGAGTGATGGTCAAGAGTTTTCAAAACACACTGGAAACACTCCTCTTGTAGCTGGGGAGTACAGGATCTTGTTTCCTTTTCTAGGACTATGCTTATTGTAGGATTCCAGAGAAGGAGACTTACCTTGTCCTTGTTTGCTTGCCGGGTTCCCCAAGACTGCTGTGTGGGTGTGTTGACCAATAGGACTTATTATCCAACCTATGCTTTCCTTGTTTGTCAGCTTCTAAAAAAAAGGCAATTTAATCACCTGATGGCACTGGGTGTCTTGAAAGAACTGGAGGGGTTACTGTTCTCAAATCTCTTTGCTTCATTACAGGTATTTATGTGCCTATTTTTGCATAGTTCTTTCTCTTCCTCAGGAGTTATCTATTTCATTAAAAACACCTTTCCTTCCAGAATAGCTCCAAAATACTGCACACACAATGTTGCTCTGTACCTTAAGGGAGGCAATTTCTCTTAGTCATCTCTGAGTAGGTCACAGAAACCACAAATAAATTCAATGTGCCTTCCTTCAATTGCTCTTAATACAAACACATGGCATGTCTAATCTCTAGTGCTAAATCTGCATTTAACAGAAAAAAACCTGAAGTAATGGAATAAAAAAAGAATTATTATGGTCCTGGCTTCAGTTAGTGGAGTCAATTAACATTTTGCTGGTAGTACCAAGCAATGGCTCTGAATTTGTTAAACTATACGTGAATTACACTGTTTGCTTGAAAAACAGAACTAAAATCTCTAGTATTTCCATGAAGCACGGCGCCTGTTTTCAACTTGTTTATTTTTAATGATGCATTCTCAGTAAACACTGCTATATTGTGATATTTCACAGATTGTTTTTAAATGCCTCATGAAATGAAGAATAATCAGCCTTTTGGAAATTGGTTATTGAACAAATTCTTTTGTGTCTTTTGTACTCACATGTGTGCATGGGGATGTTAAAATTGCTCTTTAAGATATTCAGATATGAAATGAGCCTTTTAATTCTCATACTGAATGTTAGCAATAACTTCTGAATTCTTGTACAATATCACAATACATATCTCAAACAGAGAAATAAGCCATAGCAATGAGAAAAAAAACAACTGATATTTGAAACTTCGGTTTTATCCTGGTAACCTGTAAAACACAGAGCAACTTCCTACTTTCTGGAAGTGGATAGAAATAGAATATATCTTGTAAGCACCAAGTTATTTGCAGCAAGAAGGAACTATGATGCTAGAGTTGAATAGCTGCTGTACATCTGTAGAATAGGTATTTTGTTAAAATCCAAATATATGTATTATGAAGTATGACATGTGAAGACACAAGTAATTAAAAAATTAAAGGACCTTCAGCTTGTCTGGTTTTTTTATGTTTGCCGGACCGAAGCTTGTTCAGGCAACTGAAGTCTTTACTGAAAACATTATATTTTTTTCTAAGGAACATGCTACTCATGAGGAAAGCTCATATTTTCGTAAGTGATTTAATCATCACTGTATTTTTTAACAATACAAAATGAATGATGGAATAAGATATCTCTTTATATGTTAAATCTTTTTTTACTTTATAGACATACACATGTACATAGGAGGTTTAAGGTGTTTTTTTTTTTTTTTTTAAGAGAGAGGATTTTGAGATGAGAATGGAGACTGGGGTAATAAATATTCACATTTATTTTTACTTAAAGAATTTAGATCAACTCACCAGAGACATAAAATATACTATTATTTACTCATACTTATTTCTATATTCTAAATGCACATGTGTTAACACAAATGAGAGTTGCTTAATTCTGAAAGTAGTTGCTGTAATATATAATAGAACACTACCCTCAGGGCAAAATAGAGACTACCACTCCTATCTGTCATGAAAGCTCTGATATTAATGAGATTTAAGTGCTCCCATAGGTCTTGTGTTGAGGGATGAAAACCAAAAAGCTGATCAGGGAAACAATTATAAACAAATAGATCTAATTCTTCGTTTTTCACTGAATACTTAAAAATTTTTATGATAATTTTAATGGATGATATACAAATAAAATCCCAAGTTTTTGCTAAATTTTCTGAATGTATTCTTACCAAACACATAAAATTGTAGTGTTAAGTGAACCATTCCATGATAAACATTAAAATATTGTAGGATTAAGGTCTGGTAATTCTTAATCCAACTGTAATATGCCAGCATATTACTGATTATTCTAGAAAGGTTATAGATGTTTACCATATTTATTACGAGTAATTATTTAATTGTCTTTATTTCCAATTTTTTCAGACATGTTAGTCTAACCATGCTAGTATAAAACAGATGAAAAAGTAGTATCACCTTTTGAGAAAAACTTGTTAGAGAACAGATTTTTTACTCAGTGAAACCTTTGATATTTGGTAGAACCCCATGGACTTCAGTGGTACATTAGCACAGACTGTAACCAAGGTCTTAATTTTGTTACTGAAATGTGATTTACCAGACAAATAATATACCTACTAAAGAAAGGGTAACTTCAGTGTAAGCAGGTGTATTACAGAATGGTTTAGATCAGACAATGATTATGCCTTTGGAGGCAGAAAATATAGAAGCAGTAACCATGGAACAAAACTGCTAGCTTCAGGAATACTGTTTGCTATGAAAAGATAAATTATGTCTGAATTATGTATCTGGGGCACGTCAACCTTGAATATTCTCTGCGATAGCATGAGTCCTACATCCTTCCTTGGCATAGTTCTTTAAAAACTTAATTTCAGGTTAACTTTTTTCTTTAATATCAGATAAATGCTTCCCACCGCTTCCTGTAAAGACTTTTTTCTTTTGTTCTTGCTAATAAAAGAAAATAATGTATACCTACCTTCATAGTTTCCCTTTATGGCTTTTTTTTTTTTTTTTTTTT
>VYXF01002929.1:97793-207418 GCA_013397295.1 Polioptila caerulea | reverse complement strand
CTTTAGATTGAAATTTTTGAATTTTTAGATTGAAGTTTTCAATATTTTTCATTATATGTTGCTATGAGCAACCTACCTGTGCAGTAGAATAACTCCTTGGCCAGGTCAACTAGTTCTGTATAGGAGGGGAGTGGATTGTTTTCATTATTCTTGTAATAATATATAAAAATGTATGTTCATGGGCATAAGAAGGGAAAAAGTGACAATAAAAAGTATAATTTGCACTGTTGAGAAAAAAAATATTACCGTTTTCTTTATTTTACTTACAGAACTATGATATTCAGGATTTCCATTTATTTTTTAGAATTTTAAAAACTATATTTGTGTTCTTCTTTGTGAGAATATTAAAATAAAAGGAAGCAGTTATTTCCCAATTTTAATTTACCACCTTTTGTTGTTGTATGTTAGCATTGTTTAATAGTACTTTCTAAATTGTAACAACATTTCAAATGAGAGTAAAGCTAGTGCAGAAAAGCCCCTTCATAAAAATACCTAGTGTTTTGAAATGAAAAATAAAATTAATTCATTCCTACAATGAGATAACAGTATTTTCTAAAATGAAGATATATTTGATTCAGTGACTTGTCGGTTTTCTTTCCACAGTACTGAGTCAAACTATTTGCAGTCCCTGACAATACCAAAAATCGAAATATAGCTTTTTTCATTTGAAATAAATATGTTAAAATTTTGTGACTATAGCCTTTATCCTTGCTCTAAGAAAAACAAGCTTCTGTTCTTGTCAGGGCAAGTAACATGTTCTAGGAAGCTAAGATTAATCACTTCTGTTTGAGCTGAAGAACCAAAATGTCACCCCACTCCCAGACATATTGAAAATGCAACAATTTCTTCTGGAGGTTATGCTGTTATCCAGCCATCTTTTTAATGTTTTGTTCTGGTGTGTTTATTTTTTTCCCCTTCCTATCAGATGCTTCATTATGCTTTAAGCATCTGTTTTGCTTTCTCAGTGGCATAAGGTCACCAGTCAGCCCAAGGGATTTACCTTCTAGTACCCACACTTAGTAATTAAAGTGTCAGTGCAGCATGAGTTCTGAAGCAGTAATGAAGTCATAGGGATGTGTTTCTTCCCATTTGCAGGGCAACGCCTTACTAAATATGTTAGCATTTGCATATATACATATATATCCATGCAATTTTATATATAGGTAGATGTATGAGAGACAAAGAAAGACAGAGGCTATATAGGTCTACAGCTATCTCTGCATATGTATATATATATTTCTACATGTATAGCATATCACTTTATTAGTATATGCAGCCCTGTATTCTGCACAAATTTGGTAACTACACTGTTGTGCTTTACATGTATAGGTGGAGTTTCTTTCAAAGTTGTGATGCCCCACAAGATTATTTTTGCACTAGGACCAAAATGTATAAAAAAGTCTTACAGAAACAAGTCTTCTTCTCTAGATTTTATGAAAACAAATTCAAACTTAGATACTTAAATGGCTTGTTTTTCAGTTGTAGAATGATCACAAGTTTGGTGCCTAGTATGTTTTAGTATTAATCTAAAGACGATCCTGAAAAAATCCCAAAACAAAGGAGTTGTGTAACAGTATTGTGCAATGAAAAATATGTGGTATGTAACATGCATTTTTCAGATGAGTGCAAACTTAGTTGATGAGTAAAGGAGCAATAATGAAGGCCTTTGTCAAATTTTATGACATGGTGGAAATTGTGGTTTCCACCATCTGTTAACTTTCTGGTAATTCTGTTGCTGTATTTAATACAGTTGCTTCAGTGCAGTGATGAAGAATATAAGAAAAAAGGTATGTTTTTCTAAGCATTATCAGCTTTAATGTCAATATTTAAACAAAATATGAAGATTTTGAGACTGTGCACTTTATTATGGAGGTTAGCATAAAGTAACTGTTTATGGGGCAGGTGTCTTCAGTGCCTGTTGAAAACTACATTCTTGCTGGTTGCTTCCTACAGGTCTGTGAACTTTTCAGTTACTCTGTTACACTAATATTGCAATTACAATAATCTTGTAATTGTCTAGACAGAAAAACCTGATTTTTCCAGAACTGACTGAAAAATATTATTTATTTTACATTCCAAGACAGTAAGGTATCAAATAGAAAATATCCTATAAAAATTTTGTCCTGGTTTCTCTTGTAAGCCTTCTTACTTTACTACTAGCCTTTACTACTTCTTGTAAGAAGTAGTAAAAGACCACAATAAGATCACTCTGCCACTTTCTATTACCCAGGCTGAAAAAAATCCAACTCTCCTGGCCTTTCCTCTTAGTAGAGGTGCTCCACCCCTTGAATCACTCTTGTGGCCCTCTCTGGAACCACTCCAACATGTCCGCATCTTTCTTGTGCTCAGGGCTCCAGAACTGGATGCAACACTCCAGGTGATGTGTCGTGAGAGAGGAGTAGAGGAGCAGAATTCCCTCCCTCCCTTGCTGCCTGCCCACACTGCTCCAGATGCAGCCCAGGACACGTTTGGTTTCCGGGCTGTGAGTGCAAATTGCTGGGTCATGTCCATCCTCTCATCCACCAGCATCCCCAAGTCCTTGTCATCAGAGTTGTCCTGGACCTGTTCAGCCTGTATTGTTATCGGGGATTGCCCTGACCCAAGTGCAGCCCCTTTCACTTGTCCTTGTTGTACCTCATGAGGTTCACATAAGACTATTTCTCAAACTCTTCTCCCTGTGGAAGAGACCGTGTCCTTCAGGTGTGTCAACCACACCACTCATCTTGTTTTCATCTGCAAGTTTGATGATGGTGTACTCAATTCCACTGCCTATGTCACTGATAAAGGTATTAAATAATACTGATCCCAATATGGACCCCTGAGGGAAACCACTGGTCGGTGATCTTCACATCAGCATTGAGCCATTGACAACTGCCCCCTGGATGTGACCATCCAACCAATTTCTTATCCATATAACAGTCCCTCCATGAAATCCATCTCTCTCCAACTCCTAGAGAAGAATGTTGTGAGGGACCATGCCAAAGACTTTACAGAAGACCAGATAGATGGCATCCATAGCCCTTCCCTTTCCACTGATGTAGTCATTCCATGATAGAAGATCACATGTTGGCAAAGCAGGACATGCCCATTCTGGCTGTTTTGAATCACCTCTCTGTCCTCCATCAACCTTAGCTACTAATATATTAGAATTAATGTTTACAAAGCTAAATATAATGCTCTTAAAGGGACTGTTTTCAGCCGAGGATATGTTTATATGATCTCCAAAGTCTTTCACTTCAAAGGCTAAGTGACTTCTTTGTAAATGGAATATTAAGTCAGGCAAATCATTTCATTATCGTGCTATTACATCAACACATCAGGATTCTTTCTGAATGCAGCCTGTTGATATTCCCCTGTCTTCTTTCCAGCTGGCAGTTTCTGGCACTCCACTGAATTTTACAGATCAGAGTAACCACAACAGTAGAGTCCATTCATAATCTTACACTTTGGAAGTCTTTCACATAATGTAGGCCTAAATGCCATACGTACAAACAAATTCTCTCAGAGTAGGGTTCTAACAATATTTTTGGCTATTCTTTAAGGGAATTTTAAAATGTCACTTATTTTGCAATACATACCACATTCCTTTTTTTCCCCCTGTTTACACTATATAAATCTAAACATACATTCTATTTAAATTTTTTTTTTAAATATCATTGGGCATAGATGTGGGGTGTAAAGCTGTAATGTCTGATCCCACCTACATTTCTGGGCATGTATAGCTTTTTACCATTTTTGTTCCTTTCTTTTCTTTGTTAAGTAAAAAAAAAGTCCAAACAAAAATGAAAAAACAAACATGCTCTGCTCTCCCAAACTTCACTGTGTGGAATTTGGCTTGTGGCTGTTCAAGCTCTGTCTGAGCCAGGATATATGTTCTGCTTTCTGGTGACACTTGGCAAAACATATAAAATGAAAGCCTGACCTGGTCATGTTCCTCTTTCACTAACAGAGTCTCAGCGGCAGGGCATCTCTGAGAGGTAACTTCCTTTTAAGACAGGCTTCTCTTCTTCTCTGGTTAAGTTCTTGATGAAGATTCATCCAAACAACTCTTTTAACTGTCTCCCCTGAAGGCTGCCTGCTGGAGTGTCACTTGGTAAGGGGTAGGATTGACAAACTCTGCTTTCAGAAAAGGGATTATGTCATTAATGGCAACGGAAAGAAAATGATGAGTTGTCTTAAGTACTGCTTGATGTTTTGATTTGTTTTGGTGGGTTTTTTCAATTATTAAACCAATATTTTAGCAAATTCATCTGCTTTTAATGTTTGGGGTTTTTTTCAGTCAATCCAGTATCTCCTGATAAGGTCTGGAGTTTTGAAAATAATCTGTAAACTTCCTGAGGGTACACCTCTGCTCCATGATCCAGATGATTGTCTCTTTGGGCCCAGCCATTTAACTAAATTTCAATCCACCTCACTGTCTGTTCATCCATCCCATACATTAACAGCTTGTCTATGAAGATCTTGTGGGATAGTCAAAAGTCTTACTGAACTCCAGGCCCACTATGCCCACTGTTCCCTTTTCTACCTGGCCAGTCATTTCATCATAGAATATATTCAAGTTGCTCAAGCATGCTTCTCCTTGATGAAGCCATGCAGATATCTCATGTTATCCATATGCCAGGAAATGGCTTCCAAAATTAGCTGCTCTTCCACCTTTTCATGATCTGGGTAAGCTGCTTCCCATCCTCTCTTCCTGTTCTGTCAAACAAGGCTGAAAACTCTTCCCGATTATGCTAATACAAAGTGACAGTAAGAAATGTCTCAAAAAGTCATTTCTGAGTTATTCACAGAACTCTAGAAGGCATAGTATGCCTTCTAATGAAAAGATAGCTTGCAATGCAAAATGCTGATGCACTTAAGGATAAGTTCTAAGTAAGCCAATAAAGGAACTTGGGATGTGTACCTGTATTAATTTGGTAGTTTGAGTTAATTATCCCTAATATAGGTGATAGATTTTCATGACCTTCTGCTTCTGCAACTACAGAGGTAAGAACAAAAGCTTCTATCATTATTTAGGTGACAAAAGCAAGACTGGGGAAAATATGGACCCATTGCTCAACAAGACCCAGAACTCGGTTTTACAGAATGAGGAGGCTTACACTAACGTGCTAATGAAATAGGGACTGAAAGGATCTTTTTGTGCTCTTCTACACCAAATATGGAGTCTGTTTATCTATTGGCTCCTCATGGACAGTCAGAGAGGGGCCCTTCCTGCTGGTGCTTCTGGGTCCTGGTGGGGTTCGGGGCTGCTGCTTGTGTGCCCCTGAGCTTGGGCTTCCCTGTATGGCTCGATCCAATTTTCTCCCCTGGACTTACCACAGTCACTACTGCTGCTTCTGTAGCTTACTAATTTACACAGCATTGTGCCTAAATTATTTGAGAAATGATAAATACTATAAAAATAGAAGCAGCTTTGTAAGGAAACACAACTAAAAAACCAAATAAACAAAGAATAAAATCCACAGTAATTAACCAGAACATAATTTTTTGGGGCAAAAAGTATTCTTAAAATGTGTCAAGCAGACGGAAATATATCTCTGCTCTCATTTGTCAATATAATATTTTGTAGTTACGACTTATACTTTGTTCTGTCGCTAATGAACATTTGAGGAAAAATACAACCCAGATGCAATCATGCCCTTGCTTCTGTGGCAAAAAGACTTGCTTGAGTTGGAAAAAAATTGATGACTAACAAGAAGATCAAGGGTTTCAAAACATTTTCTCTCCATACGAAACTATACTTTGAAACGTGCTATAAATGTAAAAGAAAGTGGATATATTTCTCCAAATAGATCCACAGCTCTAAGTTTTTGTATCTTATTAAACAAAATTTTAACTTACATATACAAAACATATATGTTTTGGTTTGCCTTTGCCCAATGTGTGATTTATTTTCCCTCTAAAAGTCTGTGGTATGTTAACTATAGGTAATTAGGAAAGGGAATCAGCACAAGAAAATAAATCTATAAGAACAAAATAAAATTTGGAATTTGGAATCCTAACAACATTCTGGAGTTAGGGTAAAACTGTATATGTAACATATATTAACCTTCATATATTGTATAGATTAGGGACGTAGGAATATATTTTTCCTCTTAAATCTCCCAGTACTAAGCCCGTGTTGTGTTGCAGCAAAAATGCAGCTGCATATAAAAACAGCAAGAAGCAAACCACATGACAAAAATATTTCTTCATGCATTCATTCATACATTACAAAAAAATCATTTAAAGATAAGCACTCCTAGATGACATACTGTTGTAATGAAAACAGTCTTGACTTGGGGAATTTATTCTTAATAAAATTTATGTACAATTAGCAATGATTTCTGATCATTGATTTCAGTACTGGACAGGGGAGAAAAACCTCACATTACAACAAAATAAATACCTAATTAAGTAGTTTTCCTGTCCCTTCTCAACATTCAACTTCAGACAAACATCTATTCTCATTCATTGTCTCAGCTTTCCCTGTTTTAACTCCAGGTAACACTCATTCTGTCCCATTTTCTCCAATGAAGTGATGGGCAGCACTGGAATTGGGATGTGGGTTCATGTGTTTTCTTACTGCTGCTTTCTGCTCTTTAGTGTCCCTGCCTTGGCAGGTGCTGCCCATGGGCTGCAGCCCCTCGGAGGTCACCCCGACTCAGCATTGGTCACCTGTGAACACAGTCTTTCAGGAGTGTCCTTCCGTCGGAATGCATCCTTTCAAGAGAACTTCTGTGGCTTGCTAGTATTATCAACAGCAAAATTTCCTGCTTTCAAAGGAAAGAAAAGACTGTAAGTGCAAGTAGCATGGATTAGAAGGAGCAGATCTAAAATCCAAAACATTTGGTGTTGGGGATCTGATGTTTACTTTAATTTAGACAATCTATAGCCTTGCCCCGTTGACTGAGTGCCCTTTTGCAGCTGGAGTGCATCAGGTGTCCATCTGACTTTATCTCCCATTTCAATAATGTCTGGAAATAAAGCAGTTTGTGCACATGTGATGTGAAACAAAGAATGATAACTGGACACAAATATGAGATTTAATTTAAGATATTCCCCCTGCTTTGAGTAAAATTCTTATGTGGATTATATCCAAGAAGTCCCAAAATAAATTCAATTACACATAAGTCACATATGGCAATAACATTTTTTACTACTTGAAACATATGCATTGCAGAAAGTCTGAGAGCAGTCTTCTTTTATACCACCGGGACATATACTTTTCTTTTTTTTGTCCAGATATATTGTCTCAAAGGAGTCTGACTGACTTTACACTTCCTTGTAAGTATACATCCTTTAGAATACAATGAAATATCATGTTTGGGAAAAGCACATGAAAAACTATATTAAGATGAACACAGTTGGCCCAAAATGTCCTATACGGTACCCCGCAAATGAAATTCATCAACTGTAATCCACTGAATTATAAACAAAGGCCAGCTCCTAATATAATGTCAGCTGCACAGACTGCTGGATTGTCAGGGCAGACAAAAAGAAAAGAGAAAAAGTGAGAGGGTTCCTCAAAATGAAGTCTGAAGAATTAAAGCTACTTTCACAAAATGTATGCAAAAATTATGCAAAATGCATAATTTAAACCACGTATGCAGTGAAATAACAATCCTGTCTAAAACAGGCCGTTATGATCACACACACAGAGCTGGTGCAAAGCTACATGCAATAGCTAATTGAAGTGCATTTAATGTTCTGTAAATTTGATGCTTTTTCTAAAATCTGTTAGTTGGAAATATAACTAACATGGTCTCCTGTGCCAGGTTGGTTTATATTGGTATGATTTATATTTTCTCATTGCTTCATAATGATTACTAAGCAGTAGCCAAATAAAAGTCAGCATCCTTCAAGAGGGAGTGTCTGGGATCTGAGAGGTGCTTCAATGTCAGCTAAAATTTACTTCTTATTTGTATATTAGTTTCTTCTGGTATTTTTCATTACTGCTGTTTGCTGATGCTGACAAAATACCTCATAGCTATACAACTTTTTTTTTTCTTTTTTTTTTTCCTTATGCATACAAGCAAAAAAGAAGGTGTCAAGAGGAAATGATGGTGTTGATACATATATTTTGTGACAGATCAAAATGTTGATGGCCATGTTGACTGATCTGCAAACTGTCACAGTTTATTTGTTATACATCAGTAATGTCAAGAAACATTTATTATGAAAGGTACTGGTTTTGAAATAACCTTTAATGGCCTTATTTTAAATATGCAGTGTGTACAATGAACATCTAATGAAAATTATTACAAAAATTTTAAAATATTTTCTGTTCCAATATGATGAATCATCTATCATTTTGTGAAACCATGTTTATAATCTTTTCTCACTCTCACCATTAAATAAAACTTATTATTTTTAAAGAATAAAGAATTCAAGGGGCTTTATGGATTTGACAAAAAAAAATCTATATTGAAGTAGTTTGTTCTTTATGAGTAAATGGAAAGATAATTACAGACATTTCACATCAATCCCACCTCTTAATGCCTTTTAGTTGTTAAATTAAAGTGGTGCTGTAACTATTACTTTTTATATAATTATTTTTATTTGCCAAATATCGAGAAGAAGCATAAAGTAAATGACTTAAGAGATATAAGTGAGGCCCATGTCCAATTTAAGGCCATATTTCAATGATAAAGTTTTTTTTTCACTGACCTTTCCTTTTCTGTGTCCAGTATCCCAAATAGAAAATAAAAGGATTAGGTAAAATCTAATGCATATTTTCTCCAGTATTGAGTTTTTCTATTTTTAATCTATTTGAGAGATATTTTTCTCTAGTCAGCAAATTCTCATCACTGACCAGAAAAACATATATCTAACTTGAATTCTAGACTCCCTCATTTTTCATCCCAAGAGAAAACTATAAGCAGAAGAATGCAAAAGTAATTTGAGCAGGGAAAAAAAACAAAAAACAAATGTGTCTGAAAACCCCCAAATGCTTGTGCACATATACCAATCAAAATAAACCAATAATCAGTTTTTTATGTTCTAAAGCAATTTACGTGCAAGGAGATATTGACCTCCATCAGAAGACTGCAGATTAGGAAAGAATTTCATCAAGAAATAGGAAAAAGGCCACACTTATTAGGATGTTATTTAAATTGTGCAATTGCTGTACTTTCTGTAGGAATTCTTCTGTGAAAAACTGTTGTGTTTTTTTTTTTTTCCTTTCTCAGGCCACCCTCTTACTCAACTCAATGTTATTCAGCATAACATTTTCATTGCCAGTTTTACCTCTGACAATATCTAACCTCTATTAAACCTAAACCCAAAGTAACCCAAGAGTATGAACAAGAAAATCAAAACAATAAAGTTATTTTTGATAAGTTATTATTTAAAGACAAATTCCATTTTTTTATTGTCTCTTTTCTTCTGGTACTTTATAGTCAGACTTCTTTATTTATACATCATCATTACCTGATCATTTTATAGATTTCATTTAGAAGCCACTCAGCTTTAGTGAGATAAAATATTCTTTATATTCCCCCTGGTCTTCTCTGTGTCTGTGAGCAGATGACAGGACAGGATGTATTCTGCACTTACAAAAAACCCACTTCTCTTTGGAAATTCAAATGCCTCATAGAGAGATCTATTTGTTTCTTTTCCAGAGTGTAGCTAAACCTTGTCTTTGATCTGAAGAAATATAAACATATACATTTACTTAATTTTAAAACTCTTATAATCCATTTTAAAGTTTTCTTTTGATATACAGATACTAATGTGACTAATTAAGTACAGATGGACCACATTTTAGGATTCTAAGTTTTGGAGAAAACCCCTGAACTAAATGTCTAAATTGTCTGTGTTTCAATGGACAAGAAATCCAGCAATAGATAGTAGTGTGTTAGAAGACAACAAACACATCTCCAAATGGAAGGGCAATCTTCTTCTGTTACTTATGTATCTTATCCCCTTGCACTACATATAGCATTACCCAGCAAATGGGAGAGCCTGATGATAAATAGTCCTAAACCTCACAGTATTTGTAACATTTGCCAACAAAAAACTCTTAGCAAAATTCAAGATAGTTTTGATTCAACTCTGCTGATTTCCCTTCACTTCCCTTTTTCATCACTGAGGAAAAGTAATTCATCTGCCATGAGGGAAAGAGATGAGGTTCAATTTCCTTCAGCTTTGAAGTGGTGTCTGTATTGTATATATCCGACACTCTTAAGTTTTAATGACATCTACTCAGAAATAATAAATTAAGGCAAAATATGGCTCTATGTTAGGAAAAATGCATGAGGATAAATAAGTATGTGTCACATGCTGGGGACAAGAGTGCCAAAACCCTTCTGATTCCATGATAAAAATGCTAGTAACTTTTTTGCGGAGATATTTTCATTGGTTTGAATTGCAAATTAATAGTCATTCTGCTTTGAGCATCCTCACATCTTCTATTTAGAGAAGGCCTACTATAAGAGCATAATTTAGGATTATAAACTGGTAGTGCGAATTCCAATTGGAGAAGTCTATTTGTCTTTATTGATTAAGGAATGCAGGAACTGAGGTTCCACATCAAAATTCATTCCTTAACCCACAAGACACACAACCAGTAACTTCCACCCCTTCTAAATCACAAAGCACTTCTCTGCTTTTGAGGAGATCAATTACATGGAGGCTTGGATGAGGGCATCCAAGTCTTATGCTTCAGGGAGGCCCTCAGGCAAATCCCTTGGTTAGGCTACATTTTGCTTTCTACAATGCATAAGGGAAATTCCATTTATCCTCCTGGTAGCCTCAGAGACACTGGTAGGTCTATCTTTTATTCCATTCATTATACATCTATGTATCATATGCATATATATATAGTTATATATATAATAGAATTTTCCTCTCTGTGAATCATATGAGGATTCTATTCTGAAGCTGATACAGACAAATATATTTTGTCTTTACTAAAGTCACCTTTACTAAAGCATGAATCCTTTCTCCATTCTTCCCTGTCTGCAAGCAATAGCTGATAGTACAGAGGTCATAGATGCATACATTGATTTTTTAAGGGAAACATATAAGTGACTCTAGATTTTTTTTATTTTAATGGAAAAAAACCTGATTTCATACAAAATAAAAATGTTCTTAAGATTCTTAGACTGCTTCAATTAGTTCATATTTATGCTAACAAGATAAAAAGAAAGATTTGGTTTTTTGGCTATTTTTCTTTAGGAAAAATAAGTACTGATGTTTTTTATTTTTCCGTAATTTTGGCAGACACTGGTAAGTGAGTAATATAAATATATAAGTGGTAAGTGAGAATAATATAAATATATATATATATGAATAAACATATAGAATGTATAACTGGTAAAAGCAATTCTTGAGCTGTAAAGAATTATTGATCATGTTGCTGATTTCAAGATGTGAAAATAATGTGAATCATCTCTGGTTTGTCACAAAACTTATTTACATAAATTATTTTAAATTGTGTCTGATTTTTCCAGTGAAATTCAGAAAAATTACTAGGAAAATAAGCTACAGTGGTGGGATTGTTGCTTCGAATACTGCCAGTGGCATATATGCCTTTGACCTGACTACTGAGATAAATGACATTGAAAAAAAATCCCTAAAAGAACAAAAAAGCCGGAACAAAACTGACCAGAACTGGACCATCTTTGAAACATCGCTGGAAAGAAATGCCCATTTGAAGGTAACAAAATTACAGCAGCTATCCTCCCATGAGAAGCTGAAGTTTGTGTTCTAGGCTCATACATATGCTAGAAGGAGCGAACCTCAAGGAGGAAGCCACGTTTTATAAATCAGCCTTGCTCAGTAAACTAATTAACTAAAAACAGGATAAAACTGTGGATAATATTTATCTTGAGGAAGCAGAATTATTTACTTAGATTTATTTAAATTACTATTTTTTAAAAATGTATTTTTAAATGAAAATTCCTCAGATATATTTGAAATTAAAGCATTCATCTCTCTATTTCATAAAGATAAAAAATAGCTTTTATCATATTGTGAAAACTCTTTTTTCCTAGGTGACATGTTGCAATAAAGTTTGCTGTTTTGGTCAATAATATATTCTGATGGAATATAAATATTAATACAAAACCTGTTTGAAGAACTATCTTCTTTCTTCAGGTATATTTAAGGATGAAAAGATAGATAGAAAAGAGACTTTCAGTAGGCAAAGTTTTCATTCACTTTTAGAAGCAAAAAAGGGTCAGCTCTCTGGCTCCTGCTGGCTGACCCAAATAAGGTAAGTTGAAGCCGGTAATTATTAAAGAATCTAAGTGGCTGGTTGAGGGTATTCTTGAAAGGCTATTACTGTAGAATTATTTAAATTAAGGTTCAAATTTTGGTTTAATATGATTAACTAATGAGGAAGTCATCTGATACTACAAAGCCAGGTAAAATAAATTTAATTAAGTTTCTGTAAAAGAGCATCTGAAATCAAAATGTTTTACCATTTAAGAATTCTAAAAGAGGAAGAGAATAAAAACTGATTGGAGGAGAGGCAGTCATAAACTAAGGAAATGTCACATTTAACTTAATTGGTGAGTCACAAGTTGAAAGATAAGCAATTCTGAAACATTCAATCTAGAAAATACATCAGAATCATAACAACACAACACTGTAAAAGATATTAATACTTTATCTACCTATACAAAGCGTAGATATCTAGTTTATTATTTTATCAATACATATAAATGCAGTGTGACCGTGCAAAAAATTGAACTTCATCTTTAAAGATCTGGAAACCAATTTCCTTCTTTCCTCAAAAAAATTTTCTTCAGTGTAGATAAAGTTCATTTGGGAGACTGCAGATGGAAATAGAAAGAAATTAGTTGTACCTCAATAGAGATAACTGATTACTGAAAAAATGTCCATTTTCTTCTTCAATACACCAAACATTACTTCTTTATTATTCTTTCATACAGATGTTAACAATAACAAAAATCTTAAGAAAGAATGTTTCAAACTAAAATCAAGAAAACATATTATTTCACTGTTCTCAAAATCCCTATTAAATCTATATCATCTATAGCTACAAAATCACGGATGAGCTGACATCAGAAAAGATGTTACACCTATCTTACTTGTACCAAATTCTGTTGCAAAGAATTTTAAAAATACCATGATTTTGTAAGTCATTCCTTCTTGAGCTGAAACCTTTTGGATTCTCTTTTCAGAAACTGAAATTTGGTTATGAAGTTTTTCATAAGCATCACTTTCTTTTTTTTTTTTGGACTAGAAGCTCATAATAGCATTTTAAAAATTATTTAAACTATGCTAAACAATCTTTGGTATGAAACGGAAGTTTAATATCTTCCCTCAATTTTTGTGTCCCTTTCCAGAAGAATATCGAAAGTTTATCAAAACTATGTTCTTTTCATTAGGAAAAAAAATAATGACAGACTATGTCTCCATTTCACCTCATCCACTTGAGTTAATAGCTAAAAATAACTTACTGGGGGAAAACAAAACTCATAGTGAATATATTTTGTTCCAGATTTGGTGATGTTTGAGCACTTTATCATCATAATAATGAATTCCTTAATCTTGTTTCCATTGTTGTTGGATAAATGCCCTCTTTTCTTAGAAGTCTGATGAGTTATAGGTGTCAGATGAATGAAGACTGTAAAATAGAAGAAAAAAATAAGTTACTTAATTTATCAGTCTCACAAAGGGCTTTGAAGCACAGACAGAAATATTGAAGAGAGCTGAACATTTGATGTGAAAGCACTGGAAAGAGATTAAGGCCCAGGAGATCTGATTTTCTCAGAAAACAATCTTAAAGTGTGTGCAAACATGGGAAGGGGAGGGAGTGTTTGTTGTTTTGCTTTTTTAGTTCATCATTTTATTTTTAGAGAAGAGAAAAATAAGCCTGTAAACCATAAATGGGCAAAATAACTCACACGGAGTCTTAACAGATGGGTATATCTTCCAATCCTTCATAGATCCTGTGGAACTGTTGATGAGACTTGACGGCCCGCCCAGCACGGGATTCACTTATACCTCAGTAGCTGCAGGAGAATATTTTTTTTCAAGTTCTCCCCTTTCTTTAGTACTCTCAATTTTGTAGCAAAAAATTCCTCTTATAGATGATCTAATTCAGTGACATTTTCAAAACAAATTTTGGGGTCACAATCAGTTTCCGCTTCAGCCATATTCCATACAGAGAGCTGGGAACACACCCTCAGAAACAGGAGTGGCATGTGTGCCCTCCAGAGTATGTAATATTCTGTTTAGCTGCCTTCACTTACCAACTCATTAGAGAGAGTTCTTCAGATGGGAAAACGAGTCACTCAGAGCATTCTGTGCTTACAGCCTCTCAGAAGCAGCTATAAAACTAATGCAGACCTAGTCAGTTTAATGTTGAACAAAGTGAAATGTTGTGGCTAAAATTTTTCTGAAAAAGATGAGTAGCTAAGCAGCAGCACTTTCATGCAGATGACATTTCATAATTACTATGTCAGTGATAACTAGTAATATTGATTGGAATAAAAGTGTTGAACCATAAACCAAAGTTTCTTAATAACAACTTAATTAAATAATTCAATTATCTGTCAAGGATGGAGGTCTTACATTTTGAATCAATTAAACTTGATTTCTAGTTCAATTTTCTAATCTCCAACTATTTAAAGCAAAGATAAAGCTGCTGCTTAAATGATGACTTAAGTATAGATATATACAATATAAAATAAAAAGAAAAGGAGGGGAAGAAAAATCTGTTCATATCAAAAGCAGCTGAAATTTCTTTGGCTGCCAACACATTTAGTTCCATTGGATAGTTTAAAAAATGCGTCACTCAAGCATTTATCAGTGATATTACAAAAGGTTTATTTTGTTTTCCAGTCTGAGGAACCAGGACATACTGACTCCTAAAGCAGTCCAATAGTGTATTGTTTTGTATATTTGGTTTTTTTCCCACAAAGGGGAAAAATACAATCCCTAAAAACTTAACTGATTTAAAATTTTGCCTCATGTTGAAGTCAAATAAACTAAAGCCTTTGGAAAATCTTTAGTTCTTTAAAATAATTCTGGAAATAAGTGTTGCACAATTTTGTTTGCTTCAACTTATTTTCATTGTATTAACTGAAACAGGTATTAACTAATAACCATTAGTTATTAGTTATTTTCTAAATGTAAAAAAACTCACTTGGATATATGGATGGATTTAATCTATACTCTCATAACAAGCATAATAGAACTAGAACAAATTTCTCTTTCTCCTAGAAATACTCTCCTGGCTTGCTTGGTGATTACAATTACTGAACAGGACCAACTTATTTAAGTGTGACCTGCAAAAATATAAGGCTGGAAAGAAATTAATTTAAAATCATTGCATTTCATGTATATGCTTTAGAACATAATAAATGTCAATGGCCAATGTATTACTACTGCTATCATTATTTGGAAAATGATCACTATGGAAAAAAAAGTGTCAAGAATTTGTATAAATAACCTCTCTTTTGATATAGAGGATTTTTGACAAAGAAAAGTATGAATTATTTTTATAGCATTGTCTTTCCTGTTTACAAACTGTCTTTATTGCTATTTCCAAATGTATGCAGTTTTAAACTCTGGAGCAGTTGTTAATTTGTACTGTCAGATAGATCAGCTTGTTATTGTAGATGACTACATTTGGACCCAAACAACTAAAAGCACTTTATATACTTTAAAAAAAATAATATTCTCTATGTTGCCTTTAGTCTATTTTTCCCCTTTCTTATACCAAAGTGAAATGTACTATTATAGCAGCTTTCTAATGGTTTGAGATCTCCATGTAAGCAAAAGGCCCAGAACAAATACCATGTGCCTTCAAACATAGTTCTTTGTTATATTTCATGCTGCATTTTTCATAAACATTGAGACTCAGAATACCTATTAAAGACATTTGTTTGACATTTTGATATTTTAGCAATAATTTTACCTTGATTTGTAGTTCTTTTAAACACCAGCTTTCTGGTTAATGCATCAGTTAAAAGACAGCAGGACTGCAGTTTCCAGAATGGTCTTTTGCTTGTTTATCCAACAATGCATGCAGTTGTCATACAAAAGATGAAATTATCTCCAATCATATTCTGCTTTATAAATTCTGCAACCTATGACATTGCAAGGCAAGCTATGGAAAGTTATACTGTAGTTATAAACAGTTGTTTCCTGAAATAACCATTTCCATGTTCAGTGGCAGCCAGAAAAGCCAGTGAGGTACTCAGAATGAACAGGAAAGACATTAGGAGGAAGAGGGATAACATTATATCCTAGAAAATAAAATAACAGCATCCTGAGAGCTGTGTTTATTTCTGCTCTCCTAATTTCAAGAACTTTAAGGTGGGTGTAGAAGTGGTACAGAATAGGACAGCTATACACTTATGATCAGGGTATTGTAACTGACTTAAAAGTAGGGCTTAACAAAGCTGGAGTTCTTGGAATAGAGCAGGCTGAGGAGAAATACGGCTAAGATTTAGAAAACCATGAAAAGAGTAAATAAATTGAACATTAAAAGTCACTAAAGGACAATTTGTGAAACTTGAAGGACATCCGTTTCAGATATATAAAGGCTGTCATTTTTTAAAACAGAAGCTAGGAAGCATCTGAAACACACTGAACAAAAAAGCGTGCATGTAAAAAAGGTCTATGAAAAAGACACATCCAAAGAAAATCAATTAGCATCTTCCAGGAGGACAACTCCAAAACCACATTTTTTGGGGGCTTATGTGGCAAGATTTTTATAGCAGTAGATCTGCAAAGATAGTGGTTGTGGAAAGAGCTGCCCCTATGTGTAAGAAGGACAGCCCAGGCGGCTCCAAGACAGATATGCCACTGGCCAAAGCTGAGCCAATAATGAGCTTTGGTGACATCTCTATGATAACATACTTGAGAAAGGGGAAAAAAATACTGGGTTGGAGCTGTACAAGAGAGGAGAAAAATATGAAAGGAAAAAACCCTGCAGACACCAAGGTTAGTGAAGACGAAGGGGAAGGAGGTGCTCCAAATGCCTTCTGCCCATGGAGAAGACTGTGCTGAGGGAGATTGTCCCACTGCAGCCTGTGGCAAGGACCACACCAAAGCAGATAACCATCCTGCAAGCCATGAAGGTCACCATATTGTGGTGGAAGTGACCTGAAGGAAGCTGAATTTCATAGAGACCCTGTGCAAGAACATACTTTCTGGCGGAATCCATAATCTGTGAGAGATATTCAAAAGGAAAGACTTCCCATGGGAAGTACTCCATCCTATAACAGAGGAATAGCGGGAAGAGAAAGAAGCAGCTGAGACAAAGTATTGTGAATCAACCACAACCCCATCCCCATCCCACTGCACCACTCAAGAGTAGTAAGTAGGTGGAAGTCAGGAGTGATGCTGATCCTTGGAAGAAAGGAGGGGTGGGGAAGAAGAGGTTTTATTTTTATTCTTATTTCCCATTATATTATTCTCTTTTTAATTGTCAATAAATTAAACTGATCTTCCCCAAGTAAATTATTTTTTTCCTGTATCTATAATTCGTGAGTGATCTCCCTGTCTTTATCTTGACCTGTAAGCTCTTTCTCATTATTTTTCTCTGCCTTTGTTGCTGAGCAGTGAAAGTGAAAGCAGCAGATGGATATCTGGAAGCCAGCCAAGGTTAACTTAGCATAAGGACTATGCAAGGATACACTTTGTAATGCCCCTATTAGAAGAATTCTAAGTGGAGAATTTCTAGTGGAGAAATAAAAAAGGGATGGAGCAAGCCATTATCTTGGCTCATGTTCTTTTCCTTAACAACATCCCCTCTTGTCACTGTCTGACACAGCACATCTAGCTAGATAGATTGACCCAGACTGTCTGACCCAGTAAGGTATTTCATATGTTCTGATATTATTATGTGATAATGGTAGGGGAATTAGACTTACTCTTACTTTTTTTGGTATTTTAAGCACTAGACTTACTTACTTTTTTTTTTGTATTTTTATTTCCTTTGAAAAAATTGCTGGTTATGAAATAAAACTGACTTGTGCATGTGTTGCATGATGCCAGAAAGACAGATGCTAAAGAAGATTCGATGTTGACATAGATAAAAAAGCCACACATAGTCCAAACTCAGTCTTCTGGGAGTGTTTTCAGTGTGATAGATATAAAAGCGTGCAAACCTGTGCAGTTCATTAACAATTCATGGCATCAGATGTCAGGAGGTACAATCAGTCATGATTTCAGTCATTATCTTACCTGAGCAAAGTGGCGAACCCCTTTGTTCTACTTGACCTGGAATTAAATGAGGTAAAACTCACAGAGAGAGGTAATATATTTTGTTTGACTGGGATAACTGAGAAAAATAATTAAACTTTTTTTGTACACCAAAGGATTTCTTTGGCTCTACAAGAGAGTTTAAGTGGATTGCATTGTCTCCCCTTTTCCTATGATCCCTTATTCACGACATGAGGTGATATCAAATGATATGATCTCAGGAACCATAGCTCCATTTCTCTATTTATAAAAAGGACACATTTATTTGTAATGTCATGGTAATATTCCAGCATTTTTTATGCTATGGAAAATTGATGACCAGAACAGAAGGAAAGTTAACCCATTCTTTTCCTTAGTGGCAGAGGAGAATGTCAGAAAACTATTGCTTTGAATAATTTATATTTATTTTATTTTTATATCTAGACATTAGTTCAGAATGCTCTCAAAGCATGATAAAGCTTAAACTTGGATTTTACATCATAATGAAAGAATTTGGAAATCCTCTTCAGGTTCTTGTAGCAATAGTATCAAAAAGCAGTGAAAAAAGTATAATCTATCTATCACTAATTTAAAAACAGTTTAAAGTCAAAAGTTTTCTTTCTAAACTAGAAGAAGATATCACAAGGTTTTATTAAAAAAGTGAGTAACAAATCAGTAGATCTCAAATCTACTACCAGGGTGCTCTTTGGTTCAGATTCACCAGTTATTACCGCCAGCAGTTCACTGACTCCACAATGCATTTGTAAATACAGACACGCGACAAAGAGAAGGAAGCACTGACCACTTTTCTACATTGATTTTCTTTCATGGTAAAATCATTCTAAATGAAAATAAAATTGAGTGCTTGTTCATCCAGGTTTGGTTTATTGGCAAAACCAGCAAAGCACAAACATACAAAATGCATGCTGAGGTACTAAAATACAGCTGAAGTTTTGAAATATTTGGCTGCTTGAACTTCTTGTAGAATCAAAAAATATCTCTTGTACATCAGCTTCAGGTTATAAACTACACTTCTATTTTGTGGTGGTCAGAAGTGCCTGGTAATTTTCCTAGAACAAAACAGAAAAAAAAATTGGCAACAACTCCCCCCTTAAAAAAACTTCTCTATAACTCTACCCTCTTCCCCCTGCCTAAACACCAAAATAGTAAATTAATATAAATTCTATGGATGTCACAAAAAAAATCAAAACAAACCAACCTGCAAAGCAATGGGTTCTCCTTTATAGGATAACACAATACTTACAAGTCAGGTTTAGTTGATTTATCACTGCTTATGTACATGAGAAAGAAGAGTGGCAGAAGCCTTGATAAGGGTGCATAGGAAACTGAGCATTACAGTCCTGTAATATGAGTTTGAGTTCTGTCCCTGTGTCAGGTATGACAATGGAAGTATGGCCTCATCAGATTGTTTCAGGTCTCTTAAGGCTGCACTTGGGAAGAACCATAAAACTTTATACAATATCTTTTTACCTTCTGTATGATAGTTTCAGGTGATTGTCACACTCTTTAATTTAATCTAGGTCATAGAATTGACAATCCAGTGAAAACTAGAGCTCTGTGGGACTAACATTGGGAGTGGAATGAAAAATGGGAGTATACAGAGGGAGCAAATTCCTTGTTAGTCTCAATTTAAATAGAATGTGTATGCATATAAGAGAACACAGGTCTTGATATATTATATTAAAATCAGATTGAGGTCATCATCTGCACATCACTTAACCTTTAAGGCATAACAACTTTGTATACTATTAAATAAAAAAATCTGTTTTAAAAACACAGACTAAAAGAAGAGTATAGAAGAATGCTGAATTCCCCTTCCCTGCCCAGCCTTTATTTCTCTTTGTTTTGTAGGTTTTAGTGTGGTTTTACGATCCCACAGCACAGAAGGAAAAGAAGTGTCTTCCTCATAGTGTAATTTGCATAATATATCATATAAAGGATATTTTTAAACCATAAAATTTATCTGGGGGGCTTTGCTTCAGAGCTTTACTGCATCACCAGAAAACTGAAAATAATGTAATACAATTTATATTACAAACAGTAAAGGATGAAAAATGTTTTTAGGTTTGATTTAGATATGCATAGAAAAATTGGTAATTTTTTGAAATGCATCTGAATGTAATAACTTCCTGATTTATGAATCAAGCTGTAAATTTCAAGAAAAAAACCAAAAATCAAACAAAATGAAACATGTCTCATAAAGCTTACATTTCCAACAGAAGTTTCAGCACGTTTGGAAGTCTGACAGTCCTTTCTTGCCCTATCATATGTCGCTGTTTCTGTTCTGAATCATGAACAAATCCGGACAATGCAGATAAATACACGTACTGTGGAGGGAGTGGGAGTGGGAATGCAGAAGAGGAAGTGAAATTTAAAAAACCTCACACATTAGCAACATTTACTGAGCTAATAACATTTCACCTTAAGTACCAGAACATCCTTTTAAAATATCTGAACTGCCAGACTAATTTAAAGAGTAAGTAGAGTGGAAAGAAACTAACACATACTAGACATTCTTAAGCAACTATTCTCTTGGACATAAAAATAGTTCCAGGTAATAAGAAATCCCAAAACAACCTTGAAGTGGTGAAATCAGATATCTATGACCATGAGAAAATACACATAATATGGCTTTTGCTTTGTCCACTCTCTGCTCTTTCCACTTTCTATTTCCCATGCAGAAAAAACAGTTTTCACTGGTTGCAATTTTGGTAAAAATTCCTTTTCACTAAAGTGCAATTAATTGACTTTTTGCTAACAAATCACAGCGTTTGAACTGTTTGCAAGATTGCTTTCTTTATAATTTTTCACCTTCCAGCTGTACTTACTGGGGTCTAATGCAGATCCAAGTGCAAATTTTTTTTATAGCATGGACATGGCTGAGGATAACAGAATATCTACAGGCCAGCCTGTGTGATTTGGCCTGTGACTAGGAAACACTCTGTAGCCCAGGAAGAGTGTGAATTGTCCCGTTCTGAGGAGGAAGTAGTGACAGTGACAACCTGTGATGAACTGATTGCAACCCTTACTCCCTGTTCCACTGGAAGGAAGGGAGGTACAGAAAGTCAGGAGTAAAATTGAGCCAAGGAAGAAGGGAAGGGTGGCATGCTTTTACAAGTTGATTTTATTTCTTATTATCCTATTTGATTGTTGGTGAATTTATTTCCCCAAGTCAATTCTGTTTCACCCATGATTGTAATTGGGAGTGATCTCTCCCTGTCTTTATCTTGTCCCATGAGTCCTTTGTTATATTTTCTCTCCATGGTCCAGTTGTGAATGATAGAATGACTTTAGTGAAAAACTGTCGTTCAGCTGGAGTCAACCCNCTCAAGATGAACTAAAATGTTAACATGCTGTAGAAAAGATATGTTCTCCTGCTTTGGTGTTATAGGATGACCAAGAAAAAGATTTATAGTAATTTTATTTTTTTTTTTTTTTAATTGAAAAGATATTAACTTGTCTGCATAATTGACTTAATAGAATATAATTCTTGTAAAGAAAGTAAAATAGTCTCATGCATATAGTTAGACTGTATTATATTCTAACTAGACTTTCCCACACATTGTCATCTTTGGTACCTGATGATAACCAATAATATTGAAAAACCTAATATTTTATCTTCAAGGTAATACTATGGAAATACAATTGGAGATATATTATTCATGAATATTGAAATAATTTTTATTTTTCCCACATCCATATAGCAGAGAAAAAAATCCTACATATTGTTGATTTCCATTTAATTTGGAAATTATACTTTTATATTTCCTAAGTAACTTAAAATGTACAAGATTTTTGATTCTGAGAAATTAGGGAACTACTAAAAATCCTAAAGTTCAGATTTAGTAAGGAAAGTTCATTGAGCTAACACTGATGGTGATATTTACCTAGTTGGATGATGATATTTGCACTAAACAGTTCAAGTCAATCTCCTTTAAATGACAATGAAGAGAAATAATTTTTAGGATGCAATTCATGTTAGTTTTACATCCATATTTTATCAAGTTAGTTCATTAATTAAAAAATACTCTCCTTCACTCTTTGTAAATGCCTATTTCAGCCATAAATTAGCTACGCTGAAGACCTTTAAGAAGGTTGATTCCTCTAAGAGAGTTCTCCCTAGACTGATTAGTTACGAAGTCATTACTCTTAATATGTATGCCAATTAAATCTATACTTTCAAGTTTTGTGGTAAACTCAAATGATCCATAGAGTGTTCAGATTTATTCTGAATGTCACTGCATTGATAAAAAGAAATCTGTGCTGTATCAGTAAACTCAAGTATAGGTGTACCATCAGATAGCTAATATATTTTAACTTCTTATTTTTATGCAAAAAATCAGAAATCATAAATTTGAACAGATTTTCTCTTGGTTGAGAAGTATAACAGATACTGGAAGCTGAATTTCTTGTTATAAACACAGGGAATGCTTTTCCAGGAAAGCCTGTTCAGCACTAGTGTTTGAAATGTCGTCAACTCACTGCAATTTAATCTACTCCTAATATTTGTTGATGTATTATTCTTCTGCCTTTTCTATTCTAAAAAAACTTGCAAATTGATATGTTTTTAATTTCATAATACTTCACTTTTCTGTGCAAAGGCCTGTTTTCATCTGGAATGGTCTGTTTTCTCAGACATTCATACATTCCTTCAAAAATTCATCCCAAAATATGAGACTTAAGATTGACTAAAATTCATCACCTCAGCCTTTTCCATCAGCAAATTGCTTATGTAGTAATTCATGCTCATTTCTGAAACAAGTCAGGTCCCTGGCTGATAGAATTTAGCATTACACTTTGAGGTGCATTGATCAACACCATTTGAAGATCTAGTTAATTATTTTTAATGGATGAATGACTAAAGTATGCTTCCAGCTTCTGAGGGCTTTTAAATTTCAAAAAGGGTGCACAGAACTTGCAATTTCTGTAGAACTGTTTATTTTGAGTGTATTCCAACATCATCAGCATCAGTCTTGTTATACAAGATGCAAGGAGATTCAATGTAAACAAGCTGTAAATAACATTAATTTCTTACCGAAGTGAAAGCTCTTTCTCTGGTTTTCCCCTGTCAGCACTTTCAGAATAGAACATAAATGAATTAATATTAAAAGGTGCTTTTGGAAGATGATTCCGTATGTATGAGTTTTGTATCAATTGCTTCTAAGAAGATTTATTTGACTGGTCTTTAGATAACCGGGGTTTCTATTTCTTGATATAATATAATAGATATACACATAATCATGAGTATAGCTACTAAGGAATATGTTTTTACAAGAGTTATGCGCAAAAGGCATAGGGTTTTTCTGTTAAAATCTGAAAAAGTCTAGAAATTTTGATGTCTTATTTATCAAGTTTATCATACAGTTATGTTCTGTATGAAGTTCAGTATCCATGAAATTCTGTACTGTGAGAACTACAGCTCTGCTTCATTAAAGTCTCTTAAGCGTCATATACTTTTTTTAAGCATTCATGAATAAATGAACTCTGGGGCTGCTAAGTTGAAATTGTGCTAAATAGCACTTTCTTCTCTCCAGTCTTCTTTGCAAAGTACAAAATCCTCACATGGGTTTTGTTAGTCTTTTGGGAAAAGGTAAAACTGACAGCACAGCAGGCTGTGCTGATGACCTAATTCAACACCGCTTTCAAGGAATTACTTTTTCAGGACCATTGTTAGCGGATTTCTATAAAAGTGATATTCCTTCCAGAATTACCTTTTGAACAAAATATGAACCAGTGACCTCTCTGACACTAATATGCATAACATACTGAGTTATCTCTGTGAAGAAAATTCTCAGCCATGAATTATATTAAATTTGAATCTGTTTATTCATACTGAATGATCTGCTGAGACTTTCTTCTATCTGCAATAACCCAGGAACTTTCGTGTGTTTCTGTAACCAATCCTAGGTAACAATAGTACCTAGATCATGAAGAAATAATAACATATACATGACAGCAGAAATAGAGACATATTTCTTTTTCATTGTGATAACACAACTGAAGAATAACTGGCTTTTATGCAAAAACATACTATGTTACTTAAGAAGCTTTTTGCTTTCCTCAGTTAATCCCTACTTTTTCTTTATACTTAAAGCAGCAGTTAATATTGGACAAACACTTTTGCTTTAGTTCAGTTTTGGCTGATCATTAGGGATTATATAAGGAACAGGGGGAAAAAGAAATTGCAAAAAAAGATTACCTGCACATTATTCTATTCTTTGTAATCTTTCAGATAAGTAAATGCTGAATACTGTCATAAAGAACCAGATGTTCTAGGCTGGTGGTAGTTAAAGTGAATCTTTAGATACAGAGAGGAAGCATGGGAATGAACTGGTGTTCAGCTCTTGAAAAATGGACAAATAGATGTCAATGAAGTGTTTTTTCTTCTGATATTTTACCTAATTAAAACCTAAATAACTCTTGACCCCAAGAACAGATATCTTTCTTTCTGCTTTATTATTAAATATGCAATAAATAACTCTAAAAATCTACTCTCTGGTATAACAATGGTAGAAATATTAATAATTTTTCTTATTAAGCATCTTGAGTTAAAAGGATTTCTACATTGTTTGTCAATAATGTGCAGCATATTTCTAACTTGATTTCCAAGCATGAACCGATGGAAAATAGCAGGAAAAATGTAAAAAACTATTGAGGTGAAACATATAACTAAACCCAAAACATACAACCAAATATTCAAAAGTATGAATAATGATGATATAAGGATTTAAAAATAGAGATTAGGTACTAATTAGGAAATTTTACAACTGTTTAGAATAGTTGCCTTTTTTATTGTATTACTCTTATTGATGAAGATCCAAAACAAAAGTCAACTAACAGAAGCAACCAGAGAAAGTGTTCGGGAACACAGAACTGCGTCGTGCTGTTCAATGTCTTTACATTTCAGAGGAATTTAAGTGAACATATGAATTGTCTGCTGTGAGACACATTAGCAACTCTGTCTCCCTACAGCATACCTCCAAGCATAATTATTTCTTTTAGTCTTTTCTGCGGTGTCCAAACAAGGTAATTTATTCTCTACAGTCATTTAAACTCAAACTAACAAAACTGAGTTTTCCTGTAGTATGAAACTTCTTAGCCATCTCTGTAGCTCTTGTGAATGTTATCCTAGAATTCTTGAGCCAGTTCTGCCCCAGAATTCATGCAATTCATGCTGCAGTCAGAAGTTTCCTGCATATCAATTTCAGTGTAAGTGAAAGAAGTAATATTTTTTTGTGGCACATTAATTGAGACATCAGATGGAAGGCAAAGCCAGATTTTTATTTTTATATGAATAACCTCATGCTTGATATACTTTTATCAACTTCTTTTCCTCAAAAGATTCCAATGATAAATTTTACTGAAATATTTTTTCACATAGCAGGTATTGTTAAGTAGGCTTATAAAGGTCTATCTCATGAAGTTTAAACAATGGCACTTGAAGTTAATTTTTAAGATGAAGAATTCATGTAAAACTTTAAAAAATCTCACCTTATACTGGAAGTCAGCTGTTAGGTTTCAAGTCTTTTACAAAGTTTTATTTAACCTTGGCTTTTTAGCATAATGCAGCTTGAGATGGTAATCCTATACACTACTTTTCCTTTTGGATACAACTACTTTCTAAACTGGAAATTACAAACCATGTTGGCAGCTTAGTTGGATCTGATATTCTTCTACATTATTGGAGAGGATAAAGAAAGTAGGTCACCAGTAATAGTTTACAGTAACAAAGCACAAGAAAGAAAGCCTTGATTGTCCGAATGTCTCGACAGGAACACTTCATCCTGTTATCTTGCAGGAGGGCCAGGTTTGAGTGTTCCCTCTATTGGCTGACAAACAGAACTACCTTATCATCCAGCTCAGCTGTCAGCAACTCTGCTCATTTTAGAGGAGAGTGAGATGGTAAGAAAATAGGAAAGAAATTATGATCTTCTAAATAAAAAACAATTTTCTTCTGTATTTCAGGGGCAAAGAAGAAACCTTAATACTTCTGAAATTTTTCATATTACAATGCCTCATTTTCTGCAATAATTAAAATGATTATTAAAATTTTATTATATTTTATTATACAAAACATATGACAATATATTTTCAAATTCACGCTGAACAAAGATGTCCCATTTTAAATGTATTATCTATTTAAAAGTTGAAGATATTTCTTTTCTAGAATAGATTGCAACAGGGAAAAAAGCTGAGAAATGGAAGTGTAACACCATGCACGAAGTCATTACTCTTAATAAGGAGAAACCTATGTAGCTGACAAACCACCAATGACCTACTACCAATGTAGCTGACAAACAGAAGCTTTAAAAACAGAAGCTTAGTGAAAATTTAGCATGCCATTTAGACATGATCCAAAAGAAGTGTAGAACTTCACTGGTCTGGGTCAGGGTCCTGCATGTTTCTGCCTAGAGGGAAGATTTATTTTCCAGTCTCAAAGTGTACAGCTGGCTGGTAAACAGAGAGGTCAGATCATAGTTGTCTTTTTCATTTTTCTTGCATTCAAGAGGAGGAAGCACAGTAGGATAAGGACATATATGAGTACTTAAGGCTAAATTCAGTTCTCTAAATATAATCATCTGTAAACATTTTTTACAGCCTTGGGTATTCTACATGACTCACAGTTTCTTCTCCTTAAATGGAGGAGAACCCTTCAAATCATAGAGTCATAGAACCATTAAGGTTGGGAAAACTCTCCAAGATCACTGTCTGACCCTTGACCAAACACCACCATGCCACCTTGATACCATGGCACTAATTGTCACCTCCAGTCATCTCTTGAACACTTCCAGGGATAGTGACTCCACCACTTCCCTGGGTAGCCCATTTCAATGTTTAGTCACATTTTCAGTAAGAAATTCTTTGTAGTGTCCAACCTCCCTTGATGCATCTTGAGGCCATTTTCTCTTGTCTCTTGTTGATAGTTGCCTGGGAGAAGAGGCCAACAGAATTTAAATATCTTCTGTCATTCATGTCAAACTCATGTTAAGACTCCAATTTTTCCCGGCATTCTCTTTCTCCTGTATCTGTCTCTTTCTAAAAGGTTTACAAAAAGTCATTGATTTATAGATGACAGAATACTTACTGAATTTTTGCATGATTTCTGCCCTAGAATCTAGTCTCATGATTCTTTAAAAGGAAGTAAAATGAATGCATATGACCATCTACTCTTAGTCACTGGCTGTCTGAGGAAACAATTATTAGACTCAGAAACCTACAGGGTTTTCTGTTGTGTTGACAAGTAGATATTGCAAAGGTGTCTTTTGTTTCACAAATTTGTAGGTACATCTGAAATGGCAAAAGAATATCTATGATAATTTTAGAAGTGTGATTGCTCTCACTGCAGAAAGGTTTATTATTATTACTTTCTGGATGAAGGGGCACAATGTCTGTTACTGAAACATTTAATGTATTTTTATCATTAAATGAGATAGTAGAAAAAACTGCCAGCACATCTTGTTTAATGTCCAGACCTCTTTTTTTGAGAAAATTATTTGTTCTCTTGTCATCCTCATGTGTCATTCTCAACATTTCATCCTCAACTTTCTTAACTGTGTCATCCTTACTGTCTTCAAGCATAATAAAAAACTTTAAACAAAATAAGTATAGCAAATATTTGTAATTCGTAATAATTTTGAATGGCTAGACTTATGAAGAATCTTGCTGTGCAAATTCAGATTTAGACAAAAATGGTCTTTGACCTGAATTTTATACTATCTATCTATCTATCTATCTATCTATCTATCTATCTATCTATCTATCTATCTATCTATCTATCTATCTATCTATCTCACAGGATGCCTTTAGGCTCAGATTAGGGAAGTGTTGCAATATTCACACTGTCACAACAGAATCACAGTAAGAATTGCTGGTTTACACCTGAAAGCCATGCAGAAATGAGGGCAAGGCACAGGAGCTCATAATCCCAGCATTTTAGACTACTCATGACTTTGTTCCTTTCAATTCTAGGATTATCTCTGGATCACCTATCTCAGGAGTGGCTGTCTGAATTGCTTATGTATCTAACACATATGGACTAAGTGAAGCAACGAAATAGACTGTCTAAAATAATGTTCTCTAACTTTTTTGTATCCTTGAAAGTCTCAGCCAAGTAAAAGGCAGCAGTGAAAATATTTTTGTATTTTAAAGACAAATACTCTACCTTTCAGCTCAGACTCTTTTGGGTAGTTTGAAAGTGTGTGAGTAGACTATTTATTATTCATTGATCTTACAGTGAATTAAAAGTTGTCAGGTGTATAATGGTATATTTCTTTTTTCCTTCTCCATTTACTCCTTCTTTGTAATGACTTATAGACAAACTCATTGCTCATAAAACATAAAACGAAAAATATTTCGTGTAGAATTACAGTTTAGTCTTTGAGTTGAAATTATTGTTGGTAGTATCACAATGTTCAAAACATCCACGGAGAAGTAAAACCAGAAAGCAGTCTTCACAAAACAACTCCCCAAAATAAATTTTTAAAACCCCATAGTACAGAGATTCCAAGTTATTTTTGTTTACATAGTGATTACTTAATAAATGAGATGGATTTTGGAAGTGATAAAATTTAGAAGCGATTATTTAGTAGCAAATTAAACCCTCAGATGTTCATGAGAAATTACTTATTGTAGAGTGGGCTATATTAAAAAAAAAAAAAATTCTAGAATCCTCCTTATGGGCTCTGTTTAGACCTTAAAGAGATTTTTTTTTTAACTCTTCAAATAATTAATATGGTAATATAGAGCTAATTCCTGCATTTTTGGTGAGATGTGATGTCATGCAGAATTTTTACACTGAATATGCAACAGGGCAGAAAATATTTTGTTGAATCATGTGAAATTTATAAGGCTTTTTATGACCTGAGAAACTGTTTTTCATCTGCACCACACTCTATTGCCTGTATCAAAGAGACTTAAAAAACTTTCAAATTCTCTTCCTGTTCAAAGCAGTTCCATTAATTCCTATGCATCTGAAAACATTCTTCTGAAAATATATCCTCCTATTGATTTAAGGTGGAGCTAATTTTAAATACTTACACCTAACATTTATGAAATTGTCTCTGCTACCCACATAGAAGGCATAACCTAATCACAATCTTTGTATATATTATCATCATGCAAATTCTTACTGAAGAAGCATCTGTATCAACAAGATTGAATTTCTGTGGTGCTCAGAGACTGTATTTTCTACCATACAATTGATTTCATAGGACCGCACCCCCACACTCCCCTTTTCAGTTCAATACTTTTACCATAGCATTTATTCAAATCATATGGTGAAGCTGCCTCACTTTTAAGATTAATATTTTCTGGTTCAGAGAATTTCTATCCTTTGTACTTTTACTTTTTCATTAGTTTCATATTATATATCAGAATTACTTAGGCATATGGTGACCATAACTCTTGGAAATGATCTGATCTTCTCCAGGTGAAGATTATCTCTCTTTGAGACTAGCGTAAATTTCTGTATATTCTGTCACTATGAGCCTTTGCATATTATAAAACATGTCTTAACATTTCTTTTTCCCTCTTTTAAAACAGAGGGATGGTGTGAGCGAAGATGTGATAAAACTGATATTTTTTGACAACCATTTTACTTGAATATTTGATGATTTGTAGATAATACCTACCAAACATTTATAAACATTTTTTTACTTGTACTTATGACTGAGTAAATTTAGCCTGAAAACCAAGGCATGGTGATAACTCAATAGGCTGGACTAGTGTAATAAGAATATAAACAATAAAACCACCATGAGGTAAACAGAATTAACAACCCACCTCCATGCTCCCCCACAAAACCCCTGTGAAGCAACCTACCCCCCCGCCCTCCGCAAACCCCACTTTTGTAGATAATACCTACCAAACATTTATAAACATTTTTTTACTTGTACTTATGACTGAGTAAATTTAGCCTGAAAACCAAGGCATGGTGATAACTCAATAGGCTGGACTAGTGTAATAAGAATATAAACAATAAAACCACCATGAGGTAAACAGAATAAACAACCCACCTCCATGCTCCCCCACAAAACCCCTGTGAAGCAACATACCCCCCCACCCCCTGCAAACCCCACTGCAAAAAAAAAAAATGAAGATCACATTATTTCAAATTCGAAGACCTAATATATCTTTTTTCAACCCTAGAAGAAAGTTCCCTCCCATAACACACAAAAAATTGCCTATGTTGGACGCACATATATGCTCCTATGCAGGGCAATTTACAGTGAGATACTAAAAGTACTCAGGAGATTCCTGCAGTCCTTTTTGATGATGGTTCCCAAACTCTTCTGGACATGTTTCAAATGTTATCTATGCTACAAGTTGCAATCATTTATCTTTTAAACTGGATACATCAGGTAGAGCTGTTTCTACATGTCATATCAACAGCAGATGGGATCCTACAAAGATGGTACTGATGTTTTTTTTGTACTCTGCTTGTCCCTCAAAGCAGAGTACAAACCTAATGTTTACCACTTTTAGTGCTGGAGGAGGTTTTACAGTCTGAAATGGTCAAAAAGTTGTGTAAATTAAGTCACTAGAAGACATAGACTCCAGAAAATGACAAAATCTCCATCTTTTTACACAGCTTTTGCATTTCAATCAGATTAGCAAGGCTATATATCTTCACCTAAGATGAAGAACGCAGAACATTTTTGAATGTCCATATTTTTTTTTCTTCAGAGGGACTGATTGCAAGATATTACACCCTATCTTTCACATCATAGCCCAGGAAACACAAACCTTGACAAAAACTTAATATCAGGATTATAGAATGCCTAAAACACATCTTTATTAAGACTTATAAGAGGCATCTGTCTGATTAGTATGTTAATTTTCATACTAAATAAAGTTTCATTCTGGGCTTATAAATTTGTTTTGTTTGTTTCTCTGTTTGAGTTTATGTTGGGGGTTTTTTGATACGCTTTGAGAAGTTTATCTAAGTTTTACTGCAACTATATGGCTATAAGTATAGATTATATACCAATAAGCTTTATAATTGGAGGAGGGATTGTTGAAAGAAATCTTTAAAATCCTTTTCATATTCCTACTGTTGGGAGGAGTGTCATTTAATTCACAGATAATAATACTTATGACTTGGCTTCCTTAGTGAGAAATAGAAGTACAGAACAGTAAAATGCTTGCCAGAATGCAATTTTATTTTCTGCATCTCTGTGGTTATAGAAACATGTTTTGAACCACTTTCATAATTTCAAACACTTGAAGAGACATCCATGTCACCTAACATTAACTATTGTACAGACATTTGCTCTGACGTGTTTGGACTGACTTCTTTTATCATTAATAGAAAAAATAAGAGACTTATTAAACTTCATTCATCCAAATTATTTTGTAGATTTTTCAAGATGAGATTAATCACTAAGATATACATATTTTTGTGTATGTCACCCTTGTTTACTCATGCTGTGAGTTCTCCTAAGTATTTACTATTTTTTTGCATGCCAGAAGCTTGGTGGTGTTAACTCTTTGTAGCTTAAGACAGACCAGTTAAAACATAATACAGATTCTGTATCCTTTTACAATAACTTCACAGGGGCTTTAAATGCATGTCCAGCAGTCCCGGCATCATCTGGTCGAACTCTTTCCACTTCTGAAATGATAGATACATGATGGGTGTCTATGACAACATTGGTGGTAATAGAAACAAATAATAGTTAGTATGGGAATTTTTCTTGTAAATTAGATTTCTTACTTTAAAATACATCATTACCACTAGCATTTTTTTACTGAACTGCAAACAAGTTCAACAGCTTCCTCTATGAATTTAAGTAACTTTACAGCCATCACTGTGGTCATGAAGTTGACTGCTACTTGGGGCTTCTGCTTCCTGCAATTAGTCTTAACCTATCACCCAGTTTATAGGGGAAAGATGAAAATAAGAAATATATGATCAGGACAATAAATAGATAAAATATTTCTTGGTCTCAGAGGCTTGGATGTTAGAGTTCATGAGCAGTCAATTGATGGGAAAATAAATGAAATTTTAGAAATAGCAGAAGGCTTCAACTGCTATCTACTGTCACCTACGACTACCAAGACTTAAATATAGACAGAGCTCTCAACCACTGGTCATTCCACTGTAGATATGTCTTCCACTGGTCATTCCCCTGTAGATCTGTCTTCTCACTTTAATTTTTAATTTAAGATCTTTTGCAGCTAGAAGCATATAAAAGCATTGCAAATTATGATCAGCGAATTACCTTTTATTTTCATTCATGACATTTGCTTGCTGGGATTAAGAAACACATTTCATGTAAGTATGGGTTTCTATAAATAAGCCCTTGAGTTATTCTTCAATGTCTCCAAATATGTGCTAACATGCAGCTACTGAGTTTGTGAATTCTTCCTTTTATTTGGACATAGTAATTTGATACTTCAGTCAATAGCTATTTCAGACTATGTGAGAATTTCCATGGCAAAAATGGCAACTCCAACGTGGAAAAACGTTTTCTTCTGCAAGAAATTGAATTTATTTCTAGTGACAGTGCAATACCCAAACGGACTTGGAGGTCACTCAAAAAAATTGTTTAAAAATAAGAGATAATATCAAGATATATCTTGGTGAAGCACTGTAGATATCAATATTCAAGATAATGGCAAAACTTGATTTTATTTGTGAAAGTTTTATTTGTTGAGCAATAGCAATTTGTTCCTTCTTTTCTGTAACTGTACTGCTAATACTTCCTTTATCATGTCTACCATTTATTATATTTCTAGAGATGAATTTATATTTGTTGATTATTGATTAGAAAGTCTGCTGGGTTTTGTATCACCAGAAGCTTACGTAGTCCATTTCTTGGTATATGATTACTGATTAAAGTACCCCTATTTATCTCATGCTTCTACAGTCCCTTATAAATACAAACAAAAGAACTTTTACGTGAAAAATATTTCTCTGTAGTGCTACTCTGTGTTCATTCTGTTGTTCTGCTCTTTCCCTAGGCATCTGCTGCTGGCCGCTGCCAGAGGTAGACCTTAGTGGAATTTGATCTGTTCTTATTTGTGAACAAGTTTCTTGAAATGTCAGTTCTACAGAAGGATGTTCCATCAGGGCATAAGAAAGGGGGAAACACCAGTTCTGTCACCTTTTCATCGTCACATTATGACCAAAAATAGCCTCTGAGAGAAATCAATATCTAAAACAAAGAGCAATCATTCACAGGATAGTCATCAATGTTTCTGACCTAGTTTTTGAGTATCCTGTTCCTTTAAAAAAAACATTGAGCCTGCCAGATGGCAAAATAAAATAAAATAAAATAAAAACAAACACTGACAACAATAAATCTAGTACAAACTAATTATATTTGCATCAATTTTAAAATCAGGTCATCTACAAAAATTGCAAAGGCATGCTCAGCAGCTTGTATCAGCATTTACAAACTCTTGGCACTGCTACATGGAAACTAAAGCTGAAAAAAACAAACACAGAAAGCAGGAAAGAAACCAACACAGAAGTTAATGAAAATAACAGTATGGTGAGAAATTGGTTTAAATATGATGAAATTATAAAAAACTAAACTTTTTTATTTTATAATAAATTGGTTTAAATATGATGAGAAATATGGTGAGGGCAGGTTTCAGTCCCTACTGGAAGTGGAAAGAGGTGAGACAGTGTAGGCTTCAAGCGAAGGCAGTGTGAAGGACCGTGCACAAGCAAGTCAGCATCATTTGTCTGAAGCAACAGGAGAGTTCTGATTGGAAGAGAAGGTCCCATGGAGGTGCGACAGTACTATTCTGAACTAAATTCCTTTTTAGTTTCTAGGGTCTCAAGTTTGCCTTGAGACTCATGCTCAATGCACCTGCATCAAGGAAAGGATCGAGTCCCAGGTACCTAACTAAAAGGGGCTTCAGGACCACCACAGACTCTCAATTTTCCCTGATTCATTTAATGGAGGGCTCTAAAGGGCCAACTGTGCTTGCGTGAACAATGTGGCACAAATGGTGCAAAAAATCTATTTTATATAAGAGATGCATACCAGGTAAACTGTAAACTGTTTGGAATCTCTCTCTCTTCTCTCTCTTCTCTCTCTCTCTCTTTCTTTCATTGGCTGCAGATCTAGACTATCCACAGGAGCAAGGACATGGGATCCTAGGATTGGTCTTTTTCCTCCTCTTTCTCTCCTTTTCTTTTTCTTATTCTCTTCTCTCTTGTTTTATTCCAGCATGTCAAACATATTCTACTCCTTTCTTCATATCTTAAGTTTTTTTCTGTGATTTGGGAGCTTGGTAAAGTTTATTATAAAAGTTTAGAGCTTGTTAGCCAGCACTTTTGGCCCTAAATAGAAGGCTAGTTGTTGGATTAAGATGATTTTATAATAAAGCATAGGAGTTCCCTGTCACATGGATTGATGTTTTTGTACAGCCTATCAATTATTCAAAATGAACATCACACCTGCTTAGGAGTTGTGACAGAGGGTGATTGCTAACTTGTACTGTAAGATAATACGCATCTTTCACAGTTAGATGCTGACATGGAATCATAAATCTCAGAACCATACAACAGCTTGTGTTGAATGGGACTTTAAAGATCATGTAATTCTAATGATGTTGCCACAGGCAGGGACACTTCCCACTAGACCAGGTTGCCCAGAGCTCCTTCTAACCTGCCCTTGAACACTTCAGCTTAAATCCACAGCTTATCTGGGGAACTGGTTACACTGTCTCACCACCCTTAAGACAATGAACTTTCTCTTAACATGTAGTCTAAACCTATCCTGTCTCAGTTTAAACCACTGCCTCTTGTCCTCACTTTATGCACTTGAAAAAAGTCCCTATCTATCTTTCTTATAGGACTTGGAAGGCTGCAATAAGGTTTCCTCAGAGTCTTCTCCGGGCTGAAAAAGGCCAATTCTCCCACTCTGTCTTCATGGGGGAGGTGTTCTGGCCCCTAAGGCCATCCTTGTGTCCCTCCTGTGGATTTGCTCCAACAGGTACGTCTTCTTCTGTTGTGAGCCACATAGCTGTATGCAGCACTCCAGGGGGGCTCACAAAAGGGAAGTAGAGGGGCAGAAACATGTCCCTTGTCCTCCTGGCCACCCTCCTTTGATGCATTCCAGGGTACAGTTGGCTTTCTGGGCTGAAAATGCACATTTCCAGACCAACCATATAGAGCTTCTTGTCAAATATGACCTTTTTCTCTTTAGGGCTGTTCTTAATCCAAACTCTGATCATCCTGTGTTTGTGCTTGAGATTGGTCTGACCCATGTGCAGTACCTTGTACACTTGCCCTATTGAACTTCATGAGGTTTGCACAGGCAAACCTCTCACACCTGTCAAGGTCCCTCTGGATGGAAAATGTGAGCTAGAAAAATCTCACATTAACAAGACAGCCTTAAAGGTATCTAAAAGCTCATCTTCAATCAAGATGTTTAAAAACACCAAGGTGACTGGAAGCAGTCAAACCACAGTGAACATCCTGAAAGCATCTTTTGCGTTTTGACACAAACGGCTGACAGAAGAAAAAAGGGTAAAATAACAAGCCTGGACACAGACCTGTGACCCTCTAACTCAGCAAATATTGTCCATGCTACAGGCCAAAATCCATGATAACTCTGTGAGACCTCAAGACTAACCCTGGGTATGTGTTCTGTGTCTGGTCCCACTTTGGTCTTGGTTGGAACTTTGTCTCAGCTCATTTGGATGCAGCACCAATTGCCTAAACACCATGAGTCTTACTTAATTTTAGTACAACTTTGTTTTGTGAAGTCCCATTGTAGCAATGTTTTTAATACGGTGAAATATTAGTATAACTAACATATAAAAGTCTCTCATTATGTGTAAAATAAATGTTCTGCAGCCCTAAAATTAAAAAGCAATTTACAGAAATGCAATTTTTTGATGACAGCAAGTGCCTTGAAACTGTAGGCATGATACTAGAGGTTCCAGAACTATAAACAAATCACTATAAACAAATCACTATAAACAAATCACAGCCATTGATTTGTTATAAAGGAAATGCAAGCTTGGAAGCTGGGCCAAGCCCTTTTTTTCCAGCAGTAACAGAGAACAAGTATCCAGAGAAAAAGTATCCAAAGTAAATAAACCTAGGCCTGTATAGTAAATAAAGATACAATTAGGAATTGCGGAGCCACGATTCCACAATTGAGGAAACATGTAGGCAGTGTTACAAAAAGGATGGAAATAACCCCAAGAGAATCCATGGACAAGAAGCACTTGCCCATAATGTCATATTCTCATGGGAAAGGGCTCATAAAGCTGTCAACTCAGTGTAACACACCCTCACACCCCCTGAGGGCATCAGGCTTAGGAATCACACAGGCAGTGGGTGAGCATAACAGCAGAAGTGCACATGCACAAAATGTAAGCACAGTAATTCTAATCAAATCATTCACCAGAGAGGTTTTCTGAATGGCTTTGACTGGTTTTGGATTTTCAGTTTGGTTTATTTTTTCAATTTTATTTGCTTTTCTCTAATAATTAGATCTGGATTAAAGATAATTAAACATTTGAGATTAAAATTAGATTGACCATTAAGTCTTGGCTTTAAGTATGAGGTGTATTTCTTTTGTCCTCATAAATTGCATAACTTAAAGTGCAATAAATTGGTGGAGAATGCATGCAGGCAAAGATGTAATACAGATGCAGTAAGTCAAAATAAAAACCACAATACGATCAGATGTGAGATCTCAAAATTACCTAGGCTTTCTTGATTATATTATACTACAAACCTAAATATTTGAAAATGTCCCTTCAGTAGTGGAGACAGACGACAGTAATTCGGATAAACATATTAAAGTATCTACACAACGTGAAAAGGCTTTAGTGAGGGAAAAAAAGCAATCTAGAACATCTCTTATGGAAAAGAGAATTGAAAGAGGTCAGCTTCATCATTATTAATGATTAAAGGTAGTGAGCAAATGACTAAAAGAAAGGGAGAGAATGTTTGGAGTAATGGACTTTGCCTTCACAAGTAGCCATTACATGTCATGGAGCCCTCCTTCCCTGGGGATGGTTGACCACTTGCCTGGGAAGTCAAGAATTAATTCCTTATTCCACTTTGCTTGTACACATATCTTTTGCTTTACTTATTAAACTGTCTTTCTGTCAATGCACAAGTTTTCCAGTGACAGATACATTCCATTCATCACCACAGGGAGATGAAAAATAAATTGCAGTGAAATCCTCATGGATCATGAGACAAGATTCAACTTCTAAGAACATCATTAATTGACATTAGCCATGAAACGTTCACCTTAAAGACCCTCAGTAAACAAAGAAACAAATTGTCCAAATGTTAATTGCACTTATTTTCCTTAGGTCTGCCTTTTATTATCCTTCTCAATAGCTCTATGTACGGTGAGAAAAGCTAGAATTGTGTCAAGCTTCAAGCAAATTCATGCATCAAAAGGGCATAAATCCTTCGTGAGAACTAAGCTCTTTTATCTACTGGCACATTTTCTTCATGCTTATCTCTAAAAGTTAAAAGAATTGTAGTATCATGTTCAGAAGGAAGTTTGAAAGAAATGTAGATGTTATTTTAGTAGAAGGAGTCAATAGACTCCTCCTCTCTTCATAAATACAAATATCTTTTGTACAGTGCACCTGGTCTTGCAAACTATTTGACGTTAAGGAATCCAAATAATTTTTGTTAGGCAAATATTTACAAAGTGAATATGAATAGCATTAGTCTGAACTGACCTCACAAAAGCAGTGCATTGCACTTACTGAGATTGTATTTGCTAACTAATCCCTTTTGAATTGTGACTAAGGCTTAGGAGGAACATTTAAGTGTTGAAAGCAGAGAATGGAATCTAAAGTCCGTCTCCAGGTTCTTTACTTCTATTGAACATGGAAACCTCAACAGCAGGTGTTTCAAAAAGTGTGCTGACTGAAGAACCACTGAGATTGTAAATAGAATGCACCACTTTATATCTAAACCAGAAAATATAGACCAGACCTAACTGACATACAGTAGCTCAGGTCAATCTAATTCCTTCTCTTAATTTCCTAACACAGGATGGCCTTATCCAAATCAATCTTTGAGAAGAATCCGTGGCCCATGTTTTGTTCCTGACACCATAGTGTTGTCAGAGAAAGTGTGCAAGGACAAGAGTATACAAATGAGAATGTTCAGTTTAAGGAGTGTGGAAGATGTATTTTATGCTAATGCTCAGGTCTAATAATTGACAAAATCTTGCTTTTCAGTTTAGACAGGTTGGGAAGCTGGAATTAGTTCCAGAAATCGAATAAACTACTTTTGCCTTTATTTAACTGCATTCCAGTCACAGCTGTCTCATACTATTGGATGCCTAAGGATACAGTGGCTGTCATCCCAGTGCCACACAGACAGTCTCCAATAGGCTCTATGCCAGATCTGCAACAATTATATCTGTTAGATGTCTCAACTACCTCCATGATTAGGTAGACAAATAGAGATTCTGATCTCTGCTGACTATAGTGGAAATTTATATATCTAACTTATGTGTAGACTGTAGCATATAGGTATTTATATAGTCTAAATACAAACTCCACTACAACTCTAGTTTTTATTTCTTTTTATAAAAATATTTAAAATACATATCTCTTATGAATCTTCTCCTCCTATCACATGCTAAGCTTAATTGTTGCAGTCTGTCAGTCATTTAGAATTTACAGTGTTGACAGAACTGTTTATGTGCATTGTGATATAGGTTTTAATGACCTATTTATTCATTTGCTATCTTGTTGGAGTTTATACTGTATTTTACTGAGCAGCTATGACCGTAGATTGTTATTCTATTCATTGTTCGATTTGAAATTTCACAATTTATTCAGCTCCCATTGTGTGAACACTGCTGTGAACAGAGAATTATGGACTAATGCACCACAAAAACAGTTTTTATAGGCATCAACTACTTTATATTCACAACATTGCTATAAGAAAATTAATGCCATTCCATTTCTACAAAGGAAGAACTGAAGGACTAATATTTAAGGTCAAGCTGTCTGCCAGTTTTGAACAGCCAAATAAAATTACATGCTCTAGTGGTCTATGGAGCACATAGCAATATATATTAACTCTGTGGAGCACCTCATTCCTTCAAATCTTAAATTACATTGATTTTTTTAGTTACAGCTATAGGTATTCAGCAATTATGTAGCTTATGCCAATGAGGCAAATAATGGATACAGTAAATGAGAAACACCATGTTAACAGAGCCTCAAATAACTTTTAAATAAATTACTATACATCAAATAGTAAGTAAAGCTCAAGCACAAACAACCTGGCCTGAAAGAGAGGTGGAATTAAGCTACTAAAATTTTCACATCTCAGGCCACCCAGTGTACAAAGTTTTGCAATTTTCCAGAATATAATGATAATAGGAAACTCAAAAGGGAAACTAACAGTCTCAGAATTTCCTAAGGTTAAACACTTTGTTTACTCATGGAAAACATAGAGTTGTAGTGTTTTGTTTAATTAGGTTTTTTTTTTTGTTTTGTTTTGTTTTGCTTTTCAAAAGAAATTAGAGAATTTCCTAACTTTTTTCTAATTTGAGGTGTGTAAGTCTTGAATCTATGTCCTTATTTTTTTAAACAGTGCCCTAGTTATGCTGTCTATGATTTTGGATAGAATTTGGAGCTACCTCCTGAAATACAGCAGTGGAGACACTTCCTCCACAACTGGGAGTTTCTGAGAGTGCATGAGTTTACCTCCATTGACATTTTACTTGCACATCACCTCATGCAGATTTCAAAACTCTATCTTTATATTCAAAATCCTTTTTTTTGTATCTCAGGTGCCACTCTTTCTTTGGTGCATGTATGCAAAGAGAAGTTGAATATAAAGTTAAACAATCAATAGGATTATGACACATCAGATGTCATTAAAAAAGAGCACAAATACAATGATTATATAGAAATAAAAGTGCAAGTGGCATAATTTAAGTATTTAAGGGATTTATTTATATATGTACTTATAAAACTTATATATTTTACCAGTTGGACATCTGGTATAAAGTGAACTGTGAAAGTGGAAGGCAAGGCCCTTCCTTTCATATAGTTCCTAAAGAATCAACTAATCAAGGATAGACATAATTTATTTGTTGTCTTTAGAGGCTGAGATATGAGGGGTTCCCTAACTACATAGATATTGATTAATCGTCATGACAGTAAAGGGATGAAGGAGAATAGGAAGATTTTTGAAACAAAAATATAAATAAATTGATTAGAAATTGGATATTCTGTTCTACATAACTTCACCAAGGCTGCTATAGAGTAAGCCTCCATTTCTGCCACTGACAGATACATCTAACAAATTTACTAATTGAATAGAAGTGACTGAGTATGATTAAACACCAGGATTTAGTTCCAGAAGTGGCACATACCTTTGTCATTAATAAGACACTGCTTTTTCATTTTTGAGAAATAAATTTTTCTTTCACTTGATTGACAAAGCATAATAAGGGGTGATACCAAAGCTGATTTTTAAAATGCTGGGGGCTGATTTGTTTCCTTGTGGAATTAATACGAGCTCCTTTGTAACAAGGTGGTAAAAAAAAAGAGTATTTATTCATGTACATAACATGGAAGTGCTTTAAAATTAATTTTGTTGCTGTTAATTATGGTTTATATCTCTTATAATTTATTTTAAATAGTGAAAAGAAGGGGCTATTTAACCTACAGGTAACATAAATAAATATAGCTAAGTTTGGTGCTAAAATAACCAATGCCCATCAGTTAATTAAGGCTTTTGGAGTAATCAGAAACTTTCATACATTGAAGCACTATGACAACTTATAGAGAAAAAAAAGCCTCAGGAAGTTATAAAATATTACCATATAGTGTGATCATTTTATTTTATTCCTAATGCCTTAAAAGACAGTATTATCATTTACACTTGAGGTAGTCACTGAGATTTGTCTGCATATTATATAACTATGATTTTTTTAACAGAAAATCAAATTTCTTTGTAATGAGAAAGTGAGAATTGAAAAAACATTACTTTAGGCAAAGGAGCTTTGTATTGTGCCTTAACAGCACAATTTGTGTAATCCTTTGCCAGCACATTTAATCAGTGTGTTTAATCCTTTGAAAATTATTTTAATATCTCCCTAAATAGAGTAATGCTTTCTTACTCACCACATGACTGAATTCAAAAATTAATTTCTTAATGTTTATATCTCATCTGAGGATGAAAAACCAAATAAATAAATCATATTGCCTTCTATAAGCTATAACTTCATACATATGGATTTTTTCAAACTTCCTCTTTCCTCAGGTCCTAACTGCACCTTTTCCTATGGCTTCCAAACTCTGATGTCCTAAACATCAGAGTTTGGTGCTAACCAAAAGCACCAACATTAACAAATGGGTACTAACATTAACAAATTGCTTCAATATAAAGACAGTATAGAGCAAATTGATACAGATTAGATAGTCTAATAACCAAGGTTCTTTTATTAAAATAATGAAGCTTTAAATGTAAATATATTACATTAAAATTAAAACAACTGTGACATTATTCTGGTAATTATTATTTCTTTAAACTTTTTCAATATTTACTTTCAGAATTTCTTTGCACTCTGTGTTGCACGTAAGAAATTTCTTGGTGTACTGAACATTCTAGGATTCAAATATGTTCACTACATAAGTCTATTATCTAACTGCACACATACAGACCTAAATTTAATATCTTTTACAGATTTTCCAAATTAGTATAAATAATTATTTTTTGTTCTTCAAATGTGTGTTATAAGAAATATCAGCAAAACACCCAATGGACTTGATTCAGACTCTAATTTCAGAGGTAGTGGTTGAAGAGTTTGCCCATTCAGAGAAAGGAGAGAAGAAAGGAGTTGCAGCGTGAATTTTTTTTGTCTGGTAAGATGACAATCATATATACTTAAGAAGAAATGTATTTTTATCAAGAATTACTAATAGTTTATATCAAATGTTTGAAAAGTGTTCCATTGAGTTGTGCTGAGGGTTGGCATATCTCTGTTTAGCTTCATTAAAGTTTTGGGATCTATAAAATGAAATACAGGTATATAGAGTGAAACAGAGAAGAAAAACACAATAAAAAGAAAAAAAAAGACAGGACAGGTTTTTCTTTCTGCAACTCATGAGAGCATGACATTATTTGCAATAGAATGAACAGATCCTATGGCTCAGGAAAGCAGAAACTTTTTGTTACAGCTGACCTAAATTTCACTACAGATACTCTGACGGAGAGAGAAAGGATATGTTAGAGTCACATTGATATGTCAATTGGACAAGAGACACATAAGGTGCTTCAAGTGCTAAGTTGAATTTTGAACAACCTAACGATAAAGGTTTCATAAAATATTTATTTTCTCAACTTTTCAACAGAAAAAAAGGATAAGCAAATTATTAGTAAAAGATTTTTTGGGAGTTGATATTTATATAGATCAATTACTACAGGAATCCCATTGCATTGCAAGTTTATTTGTCTTGTAATTGTGTCATTTCTAATATTTTTAAAAATAATAATAGCTGGGAGCAGCGTCTCAAAGTTAAAACTGAAAACTGGTATGATAACATTCATAATTAATTTATCTTGATTTATATGGACTTTAACTGAGATTGTGATGAAATATATACTTCCACTTCTAAAGAGCGATCCAAATTAAAAAAAAAGGCTTATCATTTTTGTCCAAATATATGGAAGAATAGTCAGCAAACATTTTGGTGTTGTACCACCGACTTACCTTTTTTTGTTCTTTCCTTTTATTTTTTTTTCCCAGAGATTTTGGTGACTTTTCATGTGTTGGATTCATACGCTGGCTTTGACAAATTTCAAGGCATTTTGCATCTCAAATGGACAGTGTGGATGAGCTAAGAGAGTCTTCTCATTACTTTTGGTATGAGGGTCTCTGAAGAAAAAATGAGATGAAGGAAGGATCAAGTTGGTAGACAAGTTGTATGTTCCTATTCTCAGATCAAAACTTTAAGGAGAATTTCATTTTCCTGAAACAAAAATCCTTCTGAAAGGTGCCACAGGCGGCTCCTGCATCTCCCATAACTGAGGATATACTTAAATAGAACTATTTTCCCCACAGTATTTTAACAGAATTTTCTTGTCCTTTGGATTTTGTGTCACTTTCCTAAATTCATGTTGCATATCTTCAAGATTATTAAGGTATAATCCTATGGTTTAGTTTTGAATTTCATTTGAATCTTTTCTGGGGAGATTGTTGGGTTGGTTTTTTTTTCAAAAATGTGCAAGCTCAGGAAAAGTAATAACTCTGTGAAGGAAATATTGATAGCTGAACTTTCTGTCCCACATAACTTTATATTTGGCTTCCTAAATGTGTGTTTTCACTAGAAGCTTTCAATTAAAGTCATCTGAGTTCCTGTAATAATTGGCCAAGTGTTCTTTCAACTACAAAATGAATCTATAATATAAGTGGACTTATTTTTTCTTGTTGCTATTTCTATTATGCTGATTCAAATCTGTATTATATCAATCAAATACAACATTGATTCAACAGGTAGATTAAAAAAAATCCTAAGAATATCTTTCCCTATAATATTTAATTTGGGGCATTTAAGATATATATTTCAGAAAATAATACTGTGTACTAATTTGCCTTGTTCTACCTACAGTAAATCTCATAGTACTAGATTTCATTTAAAAATAAAACTTTAAAGTATGGTTAATCAATGTTTACATCTTGCATATAAAGAAGAAATTGAGTCATCAGGTATAATAGAATTATTTTTTTTTCATAGAATCTTAACTGTTAAAAAGCTCTACTATTTTTCAAAGCAAGAAAACACTAGCAAATTCAATATTTAAAATATGCAGCTGAAGAATTAGATAATATCAAATAACTCAACATTAGAATTAGGAAAAATTCTAAAATCTTTGGAGTCAGTAGAAACAAAACAGAAATAAAACATTTCAGAAACAACAAGGCAAAACTAAAAGAATTATATTTTTTTTTCAGGAAATCTGAGCTGTGTATTCTGTATTCCCAAATAAAATGCAAATTATTGTGATGACACTGACAAGATACAGCTAGCTATTATTTCTCTTTCTTTCTCTCACTTCCTATACTCAGCAACTGTGAAAGCAGCTTCCACTCTGAAGTGATGCTGAAAAAGAAAGGAGCAGGTGCAGAGTACCCGTGTCTGATCACATAGCCTTTTTTCTTTCTCCGAGGTAGGTCTGTGAGCAAGAGCAGTCAGCTTGCCATATGGCCCTTTGTCCCAGGAGAGCAGGAGAGAATTTAGGTCCTAATTCACTGGCCTCTGAAATTACTGGTAGTCATTTCACTGATCTCAATAGGTGCGGGACTGTATCTTTTAATTATGGTCCATCAGTCAGAGAGGAAATTTAAACAGGCAGGATTTTTGTCTTGGCTAATGGCTAAAATATCTTGTCAGCTGTATAAAAACGTAGGCACCTGCTCTGTGGCTATTTTTCAGTGCTCTATGCCCTGCTTCACATTACTTCTTCAGACATACAATTAAAAGCCTCGGTTAAAGGGTTAGAGGTCTTTTTTCGGATGGCAGTATAACACTTTGGTCATAAAATAATAGTGACATAAACTCCATAGCTGAAGATGCAGCGTTGAAATAGAGGAATAGATAAAAACATCGTAGAGCAGGAATGTGCTTATTGCAACACATAAATCTTAGAAATGTAAACACTTCAGACTTCACTTTCCTTTGGATCTACGTTTCTGTATATAATTTAAATAATAGACATGAATCATTCAAGTCAATTTCCATGATCACACATTTATACAATAATTATTTGTATACTATATATTATTATAACAATTATAAATACATAATAATTATCTTAATTAATTTTCTTAATTTACATGCCAGGATGAAGATCTCCAGGTACACCTATGCTTAATATATGGTTAAATTTAGGTTTAGGGAAACTGATTCTTGCAAATCTATTGAATTCTTATCCTTGCTATATCACCTATAAAGAAAGATAGGGTGAACATGCACTGGTGAGCACAAAAGGCAGGCAAACAGAACTGCATCAGTATTCTATTTTAAGAACTCCATCTCTTACAATATTTCATATATTATTTGAATAAATTATTTAGAAATAAACTATTAGTTATCCTTGATAAAAATACATTTCTGCTTGAGTATGTGCAACACCCACCTTTCCAGACAAGAAATTTCATGCTGGAGTGCCTGATTCAACCTCACTAGAAAGAAGAGACCAGAGTAACCCATAGCTATGTGAAATTCTGCTGCACAGGCTTTGCCCAGACTCATAACCTTCATTTTGTCTATAACATACCAGTACTGGTAAGGCTGGGCTGACCCTGCCTCCTGCCAACATGATTCTGCACATAGGAAAAATAGTACATATTGCATGTATTGTGTGCACTTCCACTTCTGGCCATCAAATCTTTTATTTTGTCAACTGTTTTAATAGATCCTGTCCCTCAGAGAATCTCTATCCTGCTGAAATGGTCAGCCCATTTTCTTTTCTAAGCTGAAAATGTGTCACATCTGTCTCAAACACTAAGAGGGATGGCATTTAATCTTGTTACAGTCTCTTGATGAGCATAACCTTCTCAAAAGGATGAAATGGCAAATGAAGAGGAAATGACAGAGCTCTCTTCTCTTTGCACTTAGATGTATCTTTTAGTGAATTAGTCGGTCTTTTAACAAATATTTTTGTGTGGAGATGGAATTACGAATGCAGTATTTATGTCAGTCTATAAATAATACTAAAGCCACTAGCACATTTTTTTCCTGAATTTTTGCCAGTGTTTTCCCTTTGCACTGAATGTATGTTACTCACTTTTGGCCTTGACATCTTTTTTACTCGGTGCGGATTTCAGTTATGTTGTTTTCATGAAACCTTAGTTTCATAAACCGTTTTTTCCTAGATCTGCTAAATATCATCACTTGCATTTATTCAACTTTTATTGGACATATATTTTTACTGTATTTCCCATAGGGAAGACTCCATGATGTAGCAAAAGAGACTCCTCTCCCTAAATGAAGCGAAGAAAGATCTTAAAAAGTGGCAAATTGATTAAAATTTCCATATTTTTTCTCCCTGCACTGTTAATGAGAAAGAAAGAAAGGCTAGGGTGGGGGAAAAAGGTGTTCTAAAGGTTTATTAGTTCTTGTTATCCTCTTTTAATTCTGTTAATATTTTTTTTCTTTATATCTTTTAAAGTGTTGAGCCTGTTTTGCCCTTAAAGTGTTTTCCTCTAATCCTTATCTCATGCCATTAGTTTTCTTTTCCCCTCCTCTATAGCCAAAAAGAATGAATAAATTATTTTCATAGGTGCACTGCTGTTGGGCCAGCATCAACCCATCACAGTTGTTCATACACAAATATTTAAAATTTTCAAATTACTATAAATTTATTTTTCCAAGGAAAATATTGTATAAGATATAGAATAAAACACTTCAATTTTATGAATTTGTGTATTTAAAAAAAAAAAATTAGGATCTTATGTGTCTTTTGAAGCTAACAAAACTTCTTAAAAAGATCTCTTTCCCACTAAAAGTAACTTTGACATTTACTCTAGATACTTATTGTTCTTAAATATTATATCCATTTTTTCTTTTTAATTAAAAGAACTTGTTAAAACTAATAATGAACGTATATTCTACCTTTTCTTAAATTCAATATCTAATTTAGACATCAGATGATATTCAATTGTAATGAGTTGACCCTGGCCAGACATACAGGCACTCACCAAAACTGCTCCAGCACTCATCTCTCTAAGTGAATGGGAGAGAGAAAATATAGTAAAGGATTCCAGGGTTGACATAAGGACAAGGAAAGATCTCTCACTGATTACCATCATGGTCAAAACAGACTCAGCTTTGGGATATGAATCCAATTTATTGCTAACAAAATCAAAACAGGATAATGAAAAGCAAAATAAGGCTTAAAAAACCCCTTCATCCCATCCCTCTCTCCTTCCCAAACTTTTCCTCCTCCCCACAGGTGGTCCAGGGAGCCAGAGAGTGGGCTTTATGGTCTGTTCATCGCATGCTTCTGCCTCTGCTCAGGAAGAGGAGTCCTTTCCCTGCACCACTGTGGGGTCCCTCCCATGGGAAGTAGTTCTGTGTACTTCTCCAATGTGAGTCCAACCCATGGGCAACAGTTCTCCATGAACTGCCCCAATGTGGGTCACTCTTCTCTGAGGTGCCATCATTCAGGAAAAGCCTTTTCCACTGTGGGTCCCCCACAGGGTCACAAGTCCTACCAGTAAACCTGTGCCAGGGCTCCTCTCTCAACAGGTTTGCAGGTCCTTGCCAGGAACCTGCTCCAGCACAGGTTTCTGATGGTTCACAGCGTCCTCTCAGGCATCTGCCTGCTCCATGAGCCTCCTCCACAGGCTGAAGGAGGATCTCTGCATGTCCATGGAACTTCATGGGCTGCAGGGGCTCAATTGCTTTACCATTATCTTAACCATGGGCGGCAGGGCTACCTCAGCTCTGGCGCCTGGATCACCTCCTTCCCGTCCTTCTGCAATGACCTTGGTGTGTGCAACATGCTTCCTCTCACATGTTCTCACTCTGTTCTTCTCTGGCCACAATTACATATGTCAAATAATATTTTTTTCCTAAAATATGTTATACAGAAGTGTTGTTGTCACTCCTGAATTCCTGATTGCCTCAGCCTTGACCAGCAGCAGGTCTGTCCTGGAGCCAACTGGCTTTGGCTCCCCCAGACATGAGGGGACAAGCTTCTAGCAGCTTCTCTCAGAAGCCACCCTGTAGACCAGCCCTGCCACTACTAAAACCACACAAACCTCATACATCAGTATAGCTTGGATATTAATAGCATAGCTGATTTTAAAATTTCAGATTTGTGTAGGTTGAATAACAGTTGCTTAGGGTGTAGTAATGCATAGCCTGAAATATCTTCATGCAAATGTCTTAAAGTTTTGCAAGTCACAGACAAAATGTTAAGATAAGAAGACGATAAAAGACCATGGTTAATTGTAACATTTTTCTTTATTCCATCATAGATATATTTTAATCACTGGAAAGATCTCTGTGCTTTGGAAATAAGAAGATGGAACACAATTCATGAGACAGCTCCTAAAATTTTAGAAATCATTCTGTGGAAGTTTCTGTTTCTCTACTAACAAAGGGAGGCCAGAGAACAACACTTCTAGACCTTTATCAGAGACAATCCTGGCTGAAAAGGTAAGATTACAGTGAATTATGAATTCTAATTGACGAGCAGTAGATAAAAAGCCCAAACCTTATAGGATGCCAGACGCCCTGTATGTTACAAAAAGGGGTCTATATATGTATATGCATATACATATATTTGTGTGTATATATATATATATATATATATAGTTGCTGGTGTTGTTGTTGTCGTCATTTACACAGGGAGGTTTGTGATTTTATTTGATGTATCTGAGTGCATGCAACCAACAAACATGTTAACATATTCTGATTTGCAATAGAAGTGAATCTGTAGAAAGAAATAGTTGCTGCCAATGGGCAACTCTGTGCAGCTTTAGAGGGTTCCCTTATGATGAGTTCTCAGCTGGCCATACAGACTGGACCATTCTTAATCTGAACTAAAACACTAATGCAGACACTTGCAGTGGACACCAGATGAAAGCTTCATGTCTGCTACCAACCTCCTGGGTGACCTTATCTGAATCATTTTATATCCTTATACTTCCTTTTTTCTCTCTGAAAGAGGGTTAACAGCACAAGTAGGTAGTGTTACCAACATTACAAGATCTCTGATAGACTGGAATTTAGAGTGGAATGGTAGTGTTATCCATGTGTAGGAGAATAAAAGGTCAGCTAGCAACAGCTTTTGCTCATCTCCAGTTTATTTTTTCAGTGGTCATACAGGTGGAAGTATATTAGCAATAAATCCGGTAAGTCTAGCAGTGGTGGAAAACTGTTCCACGTGGGAGAAAAGTGTCTTAATGATTTTCTCTATCCTTATTACTCATCCTTATGAGAATAAGTAAAAGATTTTCAGCAGGTCAAATTTAGGATAAAAATTGAATAAATTGACAGATGAGGCAGTACAGGCTTTATCAGGGGAGAATTCTGCTTGGATCTTTCAACCAGGCAATTGAATTGTCTTTCCTCTGCTTGAGATAAAAGGATTTTTTCTCCATTATAACCTTATTCAAAATAGTGGGAAAACTCATGGCTCTGATCCATGGAAATAAGGGCTATAGAATAATGGGCTTTGTATAACCAGTCTTTTTTTTCTCAAATGTGTTGAGAAAAAGACTCCTTTGCAGTGCTGCCATAGAATTCAGGCATCACAACAGAGGGAACAAGGAGCAGTTCAATGCCAGTGACTAACTCTTCCTGCTGATACCATTTTTTGGTGTCATAAAGCCAGGCATGAATGATCCCACTGCAACAACAAGAAGCATGTAAAGGCCATGCACCTTCTATGACTCACAGTTTAAATTAGGCAATAGCCAAGTTAACCACAACAGCCTCCTGTTTAGAAAAGGCATCAGCTCTAATTCTGCTGCAGTTTTTGCCTTTTTTGGAGCTGTACCTGTGCATTCATATGTGATGCCTGCTGCTTTGTTCCTCCTGAACATTGCTGCAGAGCAGTATGGAAAATCTGCATTTGGTTGTTCTGTTTTACTTCAAAATCATGGTAACAGCCATGTTTTTATAACACAGAATCAAAAACACTGATTTTCAGTTTTTTTTGGTATTCCATATATTTATGGGAAATATGTAAACCTGAAATTTTCCTTTTCCTTTCACTTGCGAAAGAAAGCTGGACAAAATAATCACTCGAGATAAGCATCAGGAATTTTTTTTTTTAATTGAGGAAATGTGTGGTGTTCTTTGGAAACATAAGCTTTCACCAGAAATTTGTTCCTGAATCTGCAAATAAATTATTTTTTTTTTCAGATTTCACATGTATCTAGAGAATCTGAAGAAATTTTAGTGAATTAATAGCCTTCATACATTGAGTGACAAGGGAATCCTTGCAGAAAAAATTGCTGTACAGTCAAAGACTGTCAAGTGGTTGACCTTTTTTGAGGCTACACCAGTTTACAAAATATACACAAAACCCCCAAGAGTTTTTGCCAGGGGTTGCAGAAAATTTGCCCGGTAAGCCTGCTTTACACATATTAACACTGAATATTTGGGAAATCCTATTAAAAGCCTTAAAAACACTGAGTTCAAAGCTTTTTAACTGTTCACTTGCCTCCAGGGGAAAGTATCTACACTAATTCACAGGAAAAAGAAAAAAAAGACACTATAATTAAAGAACATGAACACAGAAACAGTTCATATTTTTTGCATAGGGCAATTAGCTATGTTCCTAGATCTGAAGCTTATCAGTGTATGTTTCTGACAATGTAAACATTCTGCAAGATGTATCATAATTAACTTGAAATATAGGCTAATTATAGTTGAAAAGAAAATTATTCTGTAATTATCTTTGTAATCATATTACAAAATGCCTGCATATAGCCTAATCAACCAAAATAATAACAGACATTTTATAAATGTTGTGTCTGAACTTCTGTGTCTATATTTGTAAGCAGGTAATGTAGCATATATATATACATATACATATATATATATATATATGTATATATATAAATACATGCTTGCTAATAGAAAAACAAACAGTGTAGAAAAAACATAAAACATGAATTGAAACTCTGTCAGCTGCTTATGTAATAACCCTGTTAAGAGAGCAAGATCTTTAAATAAAAAAGAAATTCAGATCATTGTGCTCCTCTTTCTGTATCTGGTAGTGAAAATTTCTGTGTCTTTAGTGAAATTATCCTCAACCTAACAAAAGCAAATGTTTATTTCAAGAGGATTAGAAACTCTTACACAGGATTTTTAAATGTTTTTTGTAATTTAATTTCAAATAGAATAGGGAAAATTTGTCCTCCATTAAGTTCCACTGCAAAGTTGTAAGATATCAAATTGCTTAATTTTTGATATCATAATTAAACATTGAAATGCCTTTAGAAATTATTAATGTGTAATTGAATGCCCCCTGGTCGGCCCAAGAGGTATTACTATACTTAATTTTTTTCTTTAATTGCAAATAATAGAGAAAACAAGGTTAAGATTATCAAACAATTGTGGGCAGTCAACTTGAAACGATTTTGATATGCTAATAGAACTGTATATAGTTATTTCCAAACATTTCAATTTCCCAGTATTTTTTAGTCTCAGCTTCCAACTGACCATGCAGCACACTATAAGGGCCTGATATCTATTTGAGCATTTGAATTCTCTTAAGCCACTGAAGCAAATCTTCCACTTTGCTATTCTTTCTGTTCATTTGGCCATGTTGCTGCAGTCTCAGAAATCATCAGCTTGATCACTCTTGACTACCCTGACTCAGAAGATATGTCATAAGAGGGACACTGCTGTGCTTCAGCTGGGATAAGATGACACCAAGTATGGAGTAATACTCCTGAACCACACAAAGAATAAATGTTGTGTCAATAACACCAAATATCTGCCAAGCCCAATCATGTTTCACATAGTATTTACTGCCTGTACTGGCAGCAAAAATGAGCCCGCCAGTAAGACAAGCAGTAAAATCTAGAGAGATGATCAAACAACAGTGTTTATATTAAGGTGGGAGGAACAGGTTTTCTGTGTTGTACATATTTTGTTTCTTGGAATTTGCTTATTTTCAAGCAAGCTGCTAATTCACTTGTCAAACCTGAAATTGTGAACACTTTTCATTTTCTCCTTGAAGTTCCCTACCATATTTGATGCTGAAAATACAACTTCTTCAGTAAGTGAGACAGAAATCATACTTAGAAATAATTTCTTCCCCTACGACACTGTAATTTCTTTTTAGAACACTATTTTGCTCTGTGAAGAAATGAACCTCTGGGGAGTGAGCATCAGGGAGAGTTAATAATAATTTTTTTAAATGTTAAATTTTATCTTACTTAGATTTAGTCATGTGAAAATTGAACATCTACTCCCGTCTGTCTAAAGATGAATATGTCTCATAAAGGCAAATTATTCCCTCTGATTTCTTTTTAAGAAAACTATAGAGACAACCTACACATCTAGCTTAGACTAGAAAGCATTATATGGATTAAGTTTTAAGAAAAATTTCTAGTCCATGTAATCCTATTAGCTATTTAAATAAGTGGTTAGAAATGCACCAAGTAAAGAATTAATTTTTTGTCATAAGCCCTGATTCAAGTGTCTCCAATTATGGGATATTTGGTTTTGTTGCACTCATATATTCGTAATTATGAAAAAACAATACTGCAAAAGATTGCTATATAGTATTCTAATGTGAGCATTTAGATGCTCAAATACTTTAGATGCTCAATTTCTTTTTAACTCCTATTTGTAATAAATGTACCGCAGACATTTGTTTGCTTTGGGAAGGATCTTATTTTTTCCCTCTAGCCTATTAATGTGTAATATTTAGTTCAACAAATAGTTAACATTTCATCAAAGATGACAGGATTTTTACATCCTCACAAAAAATTGTCTGACTTATAAAGTCATTAAATAATTTTGATTTGTAGAACTGAAAATGTTCTTGTTAATACATAATAGCTGCTTTATAAGAAATATAAAAAAATAGGCAACCTGCTTAATCGAAGTCCTTTTCACCTCTGTCATTTCCTTCCCAGTTCCTGAAACATGCTTAAAAAAAATGTTGAAGTGTTCTGATCTATTTTTCCAGATAGGTTGTCCCACATTTCAAAAAACAGAGAAATCGTGTTAACATGGACTACATCTCCAGCTGTGCTAAAAAGCACTTTGAAGACACATCACTAAGAGGACAAACCATTATGAAAGAGGCACCCCACCAAAGGTGCTTTAGTCACTTAAAAAAAAAAAAAAGATGATCCATCTCAGTATTCTCATGTAGTAGGCAAGACTGATGCTCAATGAGAACAGCCATCAGCATGCACAAGGTCAGCAGTTGACATTAATGTATATATTTTCAAGTTAATCATAGATTCAGAATAGTAAAAAAAAAAAATGTAGTCCTGAAGATGTCTTCCTTCAGACTTCAAATGGAGACTACATTTTATTAATACATACAAATACCATTTTGCATACACTGTCACAGTTGTATAAAATGCCCAGCCTTTTATCTTAGACTGAATGCATACGTAGGAACTAGATGAGGAAAAATTCTTATGGAAAAATACACATAAAAAATATAAACTTAAGACTAATACAGCCAGATGCATGTAAACACCATCATATGGGATGCCCAGAATTATTCTTGTGGAAAGCATTTCTAATAAATCACAGCAGGTTGTTTTCGTCTTGTCTAAATAGTCCAGGTTTTTGACTTGAGATTTATTTTCTGTTTTCAAAAGCAGAAACAATAGTATGATACATAGCCATGTTGAATCGGCAATGGGATACTTGCCAAGTAACTTAGCCACACCAATCCATAGGGACTGAAAGTTAAAAAATGAAAAAAGAACAATTATTCATTGCTTGTTTATGTGGAAACAAACAAAAAACCTCACAATTCTATAAGAAATAAATCAGCAAATCTAGGAAGAAATTAGCCAGGAGTTCCCTTCTGGCATTTAGCTAGCATGGCTGACTATAAACAAACTCAAGCTTTTCCAGCTTACCAGTATCCTTCAGCCAAATTCAATGTTTTAATTGGTTATCGGAAAATGTTTGTTATGTTTGTTTCTTAGATATTCTGCGTACTGACCACCCTCCATAGAGGAATGCTTCTTAAAATCCACTGTGATATTTTTTTCCATTTAAAGAAATGTACTTTATCAAAAAACAATATCTTTTATTTGGTACCATAGGATATAACTGATCACCTGAGTCTATAGTACTAATCTTATCTAAAATGAGTATTTCCGCCTTTTCAATCAGAAACTCATGTTGGCATCTAAAATAAATTGTATTCATATTTTTAGAAAAAAACTGTTTCTATTGACTAAACCTTGGAAGTTAGGACTGGCCCACTCTTTGAAGGAGGATACAACAAAATTGAAGATGGTAATGGTAAAATGTTTTGAATGCTCATTTGGATTGTGTTTCCACAGCCACATCTACATGACTGCACTAAATGCCTGGTACTGAAACCAGCTGGCATGGTGCAGCTTGTGCCTAGGCTGGCAATTTACTGTGCCATGCTTACATTCTCTCTGCACGCTACGTGGCACAGGCCCCAGCACGGTACGGACCCTATTCATTTTACTCATGCATGGGTATGACTTGCAGCATGTTATGCAATACATCCTTCCTTCTCTGCCTCACATGGCACAGAGAGCACACCTAGGAGATTTAAAAGGGCGCAGTAACCACATTGTCAGGTGGGGAATTACTCTTGGAATTATCCCTCTACCCTGCTTGTGTTATGCAGGGAGACCAGACATCAGATTATGGGTGTTCTCTTTCTTCTTCATCTCCCTCCCATAGTCTCACAGTCTATATTTCCTGACAGCAAATACTGAAAACAAGCTTTATGCCTCTTAGAGCTGTCCCAGGGACTAACTTCTTTATCCAATCTGATGGCAGTCAAATCATGGAAAAGTGGTCTTGCGGCAAAGAGCCTTCCGGCTTGCATTAGGAAAAAGAGTTTTCAGCAGGTTGAGGTGGCAATTCATCACATGCTCTGAGGGAGGAGGTGGTCCTTCTCCCTACTGAAGGCACATTTAATATACTGAGTCCAGGCTCTCCAACACAAGGGAGACATAGACATCCTAAAGCTGGTTGACTAAGGACTTAGAGCAGTAGTCAAGACAAGTGAGCTGGAAGTGCAGCCTGGAGAGAAGGAGACTCACAGGCATCCTATCAGTCCACAAAAACACTTGATGAGGAGCTGCAAAGAAGTTAAAGTCAGACTCTTCTGACAGGTGACAGGACAAGAGTCAAGAGAGACAAACTGAAATAGATGAAATTGCATTTCAATTTAAGAACACTTTTACCACAAGACTGTTCAAAGACTGAACAAGATGCCTTCAGATGTTGTGGAGTCTCTTTCTCTTGAAACCCAGGGCCTTGAGCCACCTGCAGTATTTTACCCTGCTCTGAGAAGAGGGGATTAAACTGCATGATTTGCAGAAGGCCTTTCCCACCTACAGTAGTTCTATAATTGTGTGATTCTGCAGTTTCAAGCACTCTGTTGTGTCTCCCTTTGCAGCCAGATCTTCAAGAAGATTCTTCTGAACATCGGTAAGTCCGTGGTGGTTCCAAAGGGGAAATCTGAAATCTCCAAGCACAGATGTTAAGTAATGAAGGGCTAGACAGCAGAGCTAAACATACAAGCAAATATGCTGATCTGTATCAGCATGTTGAAAGTGAACACTAAGGTGTCATTTTTACTTAAAAAAATAATTTTTTTTTTCTCTGCAGTAATTTTTGAGTGCTTTTTTTTCTACCTATCATTTTGCTATTGGTAAACTGATAGAAAAAGCAAAATCTGCATCCCCAGCACACTTGGCCAATACCCCTGCAGGCTGAAGTGAAAGTGACCAAGAAATAAGAGCACAGCAAATACAAATGCGCAAATGCAGTTATTTGTCCAGCAGTTTGTGCAGAGGGACATATGGAAGGGATCCAGCAGCAAATGAGGACAGTACAGGACTGCTCAACATGTTGTGATGTGCCACAGGGCACAAAACACAAGCCTCAACAACAGCTATGATCCCACACATTGAAGATTTCCTCTAAAAGCCTTGGCTGCAGGGCATCCACTGCATGTTTCCCACTGAAACAAGTGAAAATGGTGCTCACGCCTGTATCTGTGCTCTGGCTAAAAATCTGGACTTCCGAACAAAAAACAAACAAACCCACAAAAAAATTCCAATGCAATTGGTAAACTGATAGAACAAAAAACTCCAGAAAACAAAACAAACAAAAAAACCCCCAAAAAACAAAAAGCAAAACAAAACATAAAAACTCCCCTTAAACCCCAAGCTTCCAGATGAGAAATGAAAATGACGTTGTCAAAATTACAGTGTCCCTGCAGAGACCTGAATCCAAGTTCCAAACTGCACAGAAGGAGGAACAGCCATTAAATGTTCTAGAACACCAAGTCATCTGCATAAAACTGCAGGTTGCACAGAAGACTTATGTGAGATGCACATTCATCTGGAGTGGAAAAGCTGGAGACCAGGAAGGGTATTTCATCAAGTCTGGAATTATTTTAGAGACTGATGTCTGAACAACTGAAACCTACCTCTGTATTTGCTGGGAGTCTATTGATTTAGGAACCTTAGACTCACAGGTTTGTTCTCTACCAGATGCAAAAAATGTTTAGCTTACTTATTTTTATCATACTTTATCCTAGATATTGAAAATATAGGTGCAAATTAGAATGCAGACTACCATGGTTTCTAAACTGGATCATGTAATCTGTAGATTACAAATGTGTTTTCTCAAAACCAGAGATTAATCTGATTCCATGTTCATGAGTGGAAGCAAGACTTAGCCAAACAAGAAAGGAGAAAAGGGATGAAAACTAATGTTTTGGACTTGGAAGTATCTCCTGCTCTTTGTTTCAAAGTCTATATTACTTATTTTTGTACTTCTGGATCTTACGATTACTGTCCTAACATCTCACCTGTTCATTTTAATAAAGATACTGTGTCTCTGTTTTCAGATTCCTCAGAAATAGTTAGAATTTGTTAACATTTTTAAAAACTCTGCTTCTGGTTGAGATATCTATGATAGTAAGATATAGCACATTAACTGGATTTGTTGGTTTTAGAGGCTATGGATAGTATCTTTATTTACAATTGTCAATAAGCCTAACTCAAAGTATCCTAATTTCAGATGTAGATGTGGTTAGCGACTGCCTACTGCTGAACAGTTACACAAAATTGCTATAAGAATGGGATTAATATCTAAATTCTTCCAACAACTACTACTGAATGTCTTAAATGTTAAAAGGGACTATTTTATCTCGTAGATAATTCAGTGTAAGGTTTTTTTAGCAGGTACGCAGTCATTTTGCAAATTTCAGAATATGAAACAATTTTTTTAGTGTAAAAAGCATCCATCCTTTCAGAAAAGGAACTAAATTTATAGATTTTGAAACTGTATATGACAAATGTGAATATTCCTTTGGAATTATTATGCAAGAAAAAAAATAAAAGCACAGGTTAATTATAAATAAATTCTTTTCTAAGACAAAAATATGGATCCATGTGAATATTAGCATAACAGAAACACCTCAAGTTCATAGCAATGCAAGACAATCCAGCTCTCCAGGCTGTGTGACTCTTAATAAAGTATGGGTTAAATTATTATTATTATTCCATATTTCTGATATCTATAAAGGTCTATTTTTTAATGTGTTTTCCTTACATTAAAATAGATATTTAAAATATCTCTCTTCAAATAAGAATAATACAGTTCTGGAAGAGATTGTTTCTATTAATACTAGATAAAGTATAGGCAGCTAGCATAAAGACTTTCAGTCACAAGAGAATCCTATTGTCAAGGTAAATATTGAAAAACAATTATTTTTTATAAATATTATTTTGAAAAATCAAAATATTTTCCATTCTTTATGTCAGAATTGAATCTCTTTTCAAAGTTTCACTTTGAACAGACGCCTAAAGAGGCTACCTGGAACAGAAGCTAGACAGTGTTAAGGGAATAAATTAGGCATTTATCAAAAGTCCTTCAAAGGATATACCTGGGGCAGTACAAGAGCCAGGCCATGCCTTTACCAAAGATGGACTTCAATTCATGAGTTTTCACACTTTTATCAGTTTTGGTCCATTTACATATTTGGGTTAATTGTCCAATTACAGCTTCAGGTCACGAAGTCCCATCCTCCCAGATTGCTATCATCAATTCAGGGTCATGCTTTTTGAGCCCAAAGCTGCACCAGTGTCCTTGGTTCTCCATCTGGAAAAGGATTATTTTGTCTAACTAAACTGTGAAGTGAACTTGCTAACATTTCATATGAAGTTCAGAGTCACACACCCACCAATGCAACACAGAATCTGAAAAATATGAAAGCTAAAACTTGAGGCAGCAGAACATCAATGCAATTTGATATGTTATTTTTACTTCTGTTTACTTTTTTAGAAAACAAGGAACTGTTCATGCATTTTCTATTTGTTTTGCTGGCCTCAGGAGTTTGGCAGTGTGTGAAACAGGAAGATAAGTGACAGCACTTGAGATGCAAGAACCTAATGTACCACAGAACTGAAAGCAGGCAATATTGTTAAAGCCAGGGGAAAACAGATACAGTGGAAAAAAAAAAAAAAAAGAAAAAGAAAAAGCAAGAATAAAATGTAATTTCTTCTGTAATTCTATTCAATTAAAAATAACTGGCTATTTTACTTTTAGAAGTAAATGAAAAATTAGGGATGAAACTTCGAGGGTTTATGTTTTAAAGGGTAGGCATATATAAAAGTTGAGTTAAAATAAAAGGTTTTTCAGAGCCTAAAACTTCTAAATGAGCCTGCTCGGAAGTGTAGGTGAGCTTGCATCACTGATTAATCTCCAAGCGGAGACGTTGTGGTACCCCTCAAAGCAGTACACACCTTTTTGCTTTATTTTAACTGCTGAGGTTTTAAACTGTGATAATCTGAACACTAAAAAGCATACTTTTGAAAATTCATGAAGTGAAAAGATAAAAAGAGGGAAGCAGCTCCAGTAATGTATTAAGTGATACTGTTGTGATATTCCCTGACACCTTATAACTGTGACATGCTAAAAGTGGTCCTTTGCAAGCAGTGAGTAAGATGACCCATGCTGCTCTTACATATCTACTGCATTGGCTGTGTCATACAGACACAGAACTGGCGTATGGATTTCTTTCTAAATTACTGTGCTCCTAGTACTGGACGTATCTACAAACACTTTCAACCTCATTGTTGTCTAAGGTACCAGGAACAGTTAAAATTTCTTTCACTCAGGCTATTTTGTATCTCAGTGCCAGCCCCATTAATATTATCAGGTATATCACTAGAAGCCCTATAGAATTTTCCAGTCTTTCAGAGGCTGCAGGATTTCCATCTGTCCAATGGACTTCTCTATTTACATTCTTGGTAAATAAAGGAGTCCAGCCTATTTGCTTTAACAAAGGCAAGGAATCATTTGCCGTGCAATTGTGAGACTCAACTGAAGTGTAACTAAAGCTTCTCCTCAATGATCTCTCACCACATGTTCTCTATGTATCATTCCTTGTATTATTTACTATTTTGTAGCTTTAACTGAGGCATTTCTTACATCCAGGTGGTTTCTTATCCTGGTATTAAGTACCTTTGTAGGAGACTAAACTTTGGCTTTTGCTTCTAAGGTGTATTAAATATTTTTCTTTTTGCTGGATGCTTTGGCATATACATACTTCAGGCTGATATTTCAAAACAACTGTCATCATACCTTGAATTTTCTCAAACATATGGGATTTCATATATGTGAGTGACAACGTAAATGTCACGTTTTCTGAAACAAAGTATATAGAAATATTCCAAATAAAATATTGAGAAATATATCTGTATTTGAATAAAATTTCCTATTTTTTAAGTAGAGAGAATAGGAAATATGTAACTGGATGTAGTTTGTTTTATAGTCATTTGCTTTATTTCCTTATCTTTCTAGCAAAACACAGCAGAATGGTACCAGGGTTTGTTATTTATCTGCAAATATTTCCCCACAAAATAATTACTGCTTAAAACCTATTGTACATTCAGAACAAATAAAAGGATTTATAGAAGAGCAGAGCCATTAACTAAATTTCTATGAGAAAACGTCACATTTTCACATGCATAAAATAATTGTTGATCACAATTTCTCAGTTGTCTAGTTTGAAGATAATTTTCCACTAATAATTTCACTTCAGCCATGGAATTAATGAACAGCAAGAGAATGTTAGATAAAACAAATTTTAAAATGTGCCATAAAACACCCTTTACACAAAGGCTATAAAAAAAGTGACTATAAAACATATACTTAATTTGTAGACTCTTTGGTGCAATTAAAAAAGGGATAGAATATTTAAGATAGTGATTAAATATAGTTTTTCAATGAAAACATTTTTAAAAATAGGAAAAAAAATCAAGTCCCTTATTGCACTGGATTTGGCTCTGATTAAATTTATTTTCTTCCTGGCAGACAATATGGCTATTTTAGATTAATGACCAATTCAGTGTTGACAGCTTACCAAAGTTTTAGCTACTATTGAACAGTGTCTGCACAGGGTTAAGGTCTCACTCTGCCCCCAAAATGTGGGCTGGGGATGGGCAAGAAGCTCAGTAGGAACAGAGTTGGGCCAGCTGACCCCAACTGACCAAAAAGTTATTTCACAGCCCTTAACATCATACCCAGCAATAAACTGGGGGGAGTAACTGGGCAACTGTGTAAGCTCGGGTCAGCCATCACAATTAAGATTTAGGCAAAATATAAATTTCACCAACGTTCATACATATACACCTTAAATAGAAAGGTGTGAGACTCATTTATGCTGACACAAGGTTCTGTTTACATCCATAGTGTGCAGTACTCATATTTGACCTGAACTGAGTTCTCTATTCTCTGAAGAGTTCACAATTTTATAGGTAGTGATGTCTCCTCTATTATTTTGTAGAATTTCCATTTTCTTAGATGTGTCATGTTGAAATATGCTCCCTTTCCTGCATTGCCTTTTATATAACTGTGTTGCCTAGAGGCCCTTGTCACAGTCTAAGTCTCCCTTGAGCAGTACAAACATTGAATAAAAAGGTGAACTTATCCCACAGACATTTCACAAGGTAAATATAAAAGAAGATACTGCAGACTGATATAAGAAGTCTCATTCAGCATACAAAGAAGCAGTGAGAAGGTATTAGTTACAATGTTAGGTATTTGCTTTGGTGAATAAGCTCGGTGTTTTAACACTAAGTGGTATAAATGTTACGAACAAATACACAAGATCATGATAGTGCTTTTCAGGCATTTGTGGAAACGGGAAGAAGAACAAGAAGGATAAAAGAGGTAAAAGAGATTCAGTTATTTAGTACAAGTCATAAGTAGCATATTTATTTATAAGTGCAGAAAATTTGAACCAATGACTGTGACTGGCTCACTGATTTGGACCTTTCTGAAACAAGAAGTCATTTTATGGAGAAGGGATGAAAAGGCCGGTGGTTACACGCTGCCTTGCACCCCATACCCATCAAAAAATTAAAATTTTTTTGGAATACTGAAGTTCAAAAGAAATGTGATTAATTTTTTATCCCAAAAAATTGCTAAAATATTCATATAAAATGTTAAATTTATTAAAATATGCCCAAAAATATCAGGCAGGTCAAGTACTGTGCAAACAATATCAGTCCAGTTGTGTGCAAGTGTGACACATAAGAAGGATGCAGCTTGTTTGATTTTTTCTTTAACTCATGATAGTTTTATTCTTTTATATGTATGGGTTTTAAAAATGGTTGGCTTTTCTGATACAAATAATTTAATTTTTTTTGCATTCTTATGAGCTAAACATGAGAAATCTCCCACTGCAAATGTCAAAAGGCAAATGGAAATGAAATATATAAACTGGGAAATATGGAATATGTTATTAATTAAACAAGTACCACTGTCATATTCTTCACAATTGCCAGACAATTTCACAATGGAAAAAATACACGAAGTCAGGCTTATAAATGAAAGGGGACGTTTATTATCTAACAATTCTACCAGGATATGTCACATCAAAAACATCAACATCACACTCTCTAAATGTTTTGTGACGGGACAAAAAATAAGAGACAATAAATTAAACTTGAGTTTCAGTCTTATCTGTGGATTTGACATTTACATTAATATTTTTCACACAATATGACTTAGTAAAATATCAATTAAAAAGCCAAATGTCACTCGAAATGGCATCCTTTTATTTTGAAGCTGGTAAGGCTTTATATTTCTACAAATAAACTGCAACGAATAATGAAGCTCCATAGAAAAAAATCCTATAGTTTTTCTTTAAATCAGAATTACACCAGTAGACTAAAACAACAAGTTTCTAATGTTTGAAAGAAATAAAAAATATTGAAAGGAGGTGGAGTCCATATTATGAACAAAAAAATTTAAAAAAGAGAATGTAATCCAACTGGTTATCTGCTAGTTATATAGAAAAACCAAAAAATCTCAATGTGTGAATCATTATTTCATTCTACATCAAAATTGTACTTTTCTTATTTCATGATCTAATCTTTTTGCCCCAGAAGTTGAAAGTTAAGAACACAAACAGATGTATATCAACTCCTCAGTGTGCTTGTGTGTTGTGAAATGTTTGCTAAAGTATTTTGTATGACTTTCCATTTAATTAGAAATACATACCGTCCATTTTTAAATGTATAAATTAGGTTAATTATGATTTAGCACTTAGTATTTTTACTTGAGCATAACAAGTTAAAATTACAAAAATAAGTCTCATGCTATCCACTAGGTAATTACCACCTGAGAAAAAATACTTTTCAGATACTATTTTTATTGACATGCTTTCATGTGCACACAAACACACACAAATTCACACGCAGTTGTCTATGCTGTGTGTATTGTATTTGCACTTGAATAAAATCTAAGGAGGTTTAATACTGTAGATTTTTTGTTTGTTTGTTTGCTCTTATCCTAAAAGATACATCGAAAGGTTTTAGAAAACCTTACTGGCATTAAGCTTTTCCCAGGATATATAATTTTGAAGATTTTATCCATAGCACTTAAATTTAACCACAAAAGTCCATCTTCACAACACATTGTGGTAATAATGGATATTAGTTTAGGTAATTCAGAGAAGCATGACTTTTCAACTCTGTTATTTCAAATATGGTAGTATACGAAGCAATAAGAAATAATGAAAAATTGGAAGAGCAATAATACTTTCACATTATTTTTTTCCATGGTAATTTTAACTCTGAAAGTGAAATCATACAAAAAAGATGAGGCTGCATTTTTAGGGAGGTGAATGTATCTCAAAGAAGCAATGGACTCCACTTTTTTTTTTTTTTTTCCATTATCACAGTGACTGAGAACTTGTTGGAAGTTAATACAATGTGTCACATCCCTCTCATCTAGCACTGACACCATAAGCTTGTGGCAGATGGATTACAGCACATGCCTGTTGTGAATGTTCCTAATGTTCTCAGTCCTTGCAGACAGCTGAGACCTGAGGTAGAACTGATCTGTTTCTTCTTATTATTAAAAAATTAGGCAGATTAGTAGAGGTTATACAAGTCTGGGAATATTATGGAAAGTAGACATTCCCAATGAATTCACATATTTTAAGGTATAAAACATGATATAATATTTGAAAGCTGTTAATGCCAGCAATGGGAAAATAATATCATGGGGAAAAGATATTGCAAGTATTGAAAAACTGATTCATCACTTTGAAATATTAAAGACAAAAAAAGTTTTTTGACTGGTAGGAAAAAATACTTTTGCTGTAGTAGAGAACAAATAAATGGGAGAGTAAAACCCATTACAGTGTAAAGTCACAATATCTTTCTTTTTTTTTTTAACTTTCTTTTTACTCAAAAGGAAATTAATTTCTTACACTGCTGTGTTTTTTTATTAATTCTGCAGTATTAAAAATTGGAAACAAAGTCTGAATTTCAGTACTACCTACTTTTTTAAAAAGGGTAGATTATCAATGCTTAGAATCGGATTTTTAGAACACTGCTATGGATGGGTAGTATAGAAAAATTCAGTCTGTAATAGATTCACAAGGAGTGCCACAGTCATTAAAATTCTCAGCATCTATGTATTTCTAATAAGACAGGATCTGGAAGATCTAAAAACAATAAAAATAAAAAAAAAACCACCTTGCAAAGCCCTTGTCCTGTTGATGCAGTATGGTTGTTGTATTTGTGGAACTCTTCAAAAGGAAAAAGAAGACAATGAAAGTGCTTTTGAAGTACTAGTGAAATGTGATTTTAAGCCATGTAGTAGCTATTGTACAGAGACACAATGAACATGTGTCTTGAATTAAGTGGAGTATAAAAGTCAAGTTTTTTATCCTATGGATAGAAGAGTCAGACCTGCATTTCAAGTTACTTTTAACATTTGCATTGTGTGTACTTTCTTCCCTATAAGTTTTCATTACCTTCAAATACAACATTAATTTACCACAAAATGTTATGCTTTTGTCCAAATGACACTTTATCAGTAGTTTTGACACACTATAGCTTAACTTCCTTGGTGTTTTAATCAATTACACATATTCAAATTTAGATAAATGTCAGCTGGGTTTCTGTTGTATTTGCGCAATCAAAACATAATTTCTGCTGCTAAGAAGGATGTTGACAATCCATTCTTCAAATGTGAAGGTGGTAAGGAATCTTGGATTTGTAGCTGGAACATTTACTCCATTTCAAACAGAAGCTCCTGAAGGACACGGGATATCTCTGTGCTGTCCATGACCAGGTTTTAGACAACTTCCAAACCTTGAGCATCGCTTAAGATTTCTTCACATTATGTTTTTCAGATCATGACAATCAAGTAATTGAAGTTCTATTAGAAAGCATCAAGATTCATGAAATATCAAGAGTTCATGAATGACAGCAAATCTCTACCACTGAATTCAATGTCTATTTTTACTGTGCTTTACAATCGTGTTTTTACACATCATGAGTTTCCTATGAATACTGATATTGACACAGAGCAGGAAAAATTCATTTGTTATCTGCAACCATCTAAAAAAATAGTTCTTTAAATTTGAAGTATCTATCTTTGCAATCAAGTAGAGATAGATGCTTTAAAAGTGTAGTCTGTGAAAAAGAACGGTACTTGAGGCAACTGTATTTTTAATTAAGACAAATCAGTTAAACCACAACACACTTCTCTTCACAAACATGTTATATTAGCATATTTTAAAATATGTATTTCTAAATAAATGAATCAAATCAATTACTCTTTCAGTGTTTCTAATGCTTTTTCTAGGAAACTACAGGACTAAAAAGATGACTAATAATATTTGAAAAGGTTGTCTCTAGCTGACTTACTGAAACCTCCCTTTGACAAATGTTCACATCTTTGTGCCTCTAATTAATAGTTGCATAATGCAGACATTGTTATGGTGTTAGATAAAGAGAATATGCGTATATTACATTGAGTATTTTGTTTATGCACTAGACCTTATTCAAGAATATCAGCATATATGAATGATTGCAATTAAACAAAATCTGTTTCAGGTTTCTGGCAATCAAGAACGCATACTCTAGACTTCTTTCTTTGCTCTGAGATTTCTGGTTTGGAGATGTAGGTCAGTATTACATTACTGATTTTATTTTAAAAAATTAATATAATACTTGTGAAAGCTCTTAGAATCATAATACTGGAAAATTAATCTTTCCATCTACAGAACAGATAGAGCATGGACAGTGATGGACTACAGTCTTCAACATGTGGTCTAAGACACTTCATGTCCTACTTACAAGTTCCAGGGCAGCTGTTATAAACTGCTGAAAAACTTAAATAAATGACACCATGTGGAGGAGTGAAACTGCAAAATACAATTTTCATTCATTAATTAGATCTAATATCGTGAACTTCTCAAACATTCCTCCTAATGTATTAAATATAAACATAGAGATCAATATTTTCACATCTGTTTATGCAGTGTAAAAATAAATAAACAAGCAAGCAACCAAAAAAAGATATCCCATAATCTTCACTTACGAAAACGTAATGCACCAGATAGGCTAAATATTAATATAACAAAAGTTTAGAAACCTGTTCTTTATATTTTTGGTCACATTCTCTTGCATATGGTAAACTAAAAAAAGAATAAGCAATATGAGAAGGTAAATCATATCCCCTTGTCCTTTAAGATCTTGTAATTGTAAAAAGTGCAATACAAAAATTTGGAATGTCTGGAATTTTCCTGGTCTTTTCTGGAATGTTAAAATGAGAGAGGATATTTTTTTTGAAGGACCAGTCCACATTCAGAGCAAAAGGTAACAAATAGAAAAGCTCTAAGTACAATAAAATTAATTTTAAATTTAAAAATTTGAGATACAATTTTACTGACCAAGAGCTCATATTCTTTAAAAGTTGAGCAGTCCTTTAATTGCCGTTGTAGTTTCACCATTATTAATAGAAAAGGATGTGTGAGTGGAACTGTGAGACCTTAGGGAAAAAAAAAGCTGAAGCAAACATGCTGCCAATGAAAAAAAAAAGCAACAACAAAAAACCCCACAAAACAAACAAATACACAAACAAAATTTGAAAGACAGAATAAAGGAATAAGATTTCCCAAACTGAGCCTGGGGACAGTTTAATTCAAATCAATAAGACCTTTAAAAATGAGGAAAAAATCAAGGAATAAATTAATGCATAAGAGGCTGCTCATTCAAGTGAGCTTAAGAGGACCTGAAAGTCTTTGATGTAATTTCTGAAACAAATGATTGGATTTACTAACAGTGGCAGTCAAGTCACATGGGAATCGTTCCTTAAACACAAACATCCATCAAAGAATTTGCAGCATTATCCCCAAAATGGGTTTGATTATTTGGTAGTTTGCTCTGTAAATATTCTTGCAAATGTTTGACCATTTAAGATACTGAAATTAATATCAAGAACATACTTTTGCATTTAAGGATGCCTGCACTTCTTTCCTTATTTGAATGTCTGCTAATTGGTCCGACTTCTTTCTTAAATTAGATTAAAAACTTAAATTATACTTCCAGGTGCATGAACTCTACTGGCTATTTCTTTGCACCTGCAAGCCAAGGGCCAGTGTCTTTTTCTGGAGGAGACAGGCCACATCCTTGTTACAGTGAGTGTGTTATAACTCTAAGATGTAATTATAATATCTTATGGGTTTCTTTCACTACAGGATGTCTAAAATAATAGTACTGAACAAACAAATTTTTTTTTTTCATAGCAGAAGATTAACCTATCTCATATGATAAAGTATGCTGTTTAAGGGTGCCAGGATGACTAGAAGGGCAATGGAAGGTTGTGTAGATTTAAAGAATATGTAGCGTTCCAGTCACAAGAATCATACAGAATTGTTTTGGGGAGTTTTTTTGTTATGTTTTGTTTTTTTGTTTTTTTTTTCAATTAAAGGTCTGTTCATTAGCTTAAATATGTAGTCTGGGATTAAATTGATATGCATAAAGTATGAATAATAAGTGGGATAATAATAATAATAATTCAATCTGGGGATGGAGAGCTAAGGTCTTTGGTGTCAAAAACAAATCTTTGGATTTGAGTTCTTTGCCAAAAGCATACATTTGTTGCATTAGTTAGGAACTAAACCTTTAAATAAATAGATCCTAAATGCTAAAAAGCATTTAGGCAATGCATGGTCTCATTCAACACGTCTCAGACAGTATTATATACAAATTTTGCCTACTTTGAATATTGGTCAAAGAAGAACCCCTCTTATTTGATTTTCAATTTGTAATGAATGAAGGCTTCCTATAAACTAGTAAAATGTCCTTTTAAGTTAGCAGTGCAAAAAAATCTGCTACTGTGACCTTGGCTTTGCTCCAGCCATTTAATTAAATTTTCATATCACTGGAAAGGGTCTAGGAAAAGCACCAGTTCTGCAGCTTTTTGTTAGAGCTCTCAGTCATGTTATGGGAAACAGGTTCATGTCTTCATCCAGCTGGTGCTCAGCTGGTCATAAACTGTAGAACATGTTCAACAAGAATACATAGACAGAGAGAGAGAGAAGACCTGCCTAAGAAAACAGATGAGTCTATTCCTGAACTATGTTCTTGAATAAAATGTGTAAAGCTTGTTCAGTTTCATATTCAAAACCAAGACACAGACTAATACACAGATAAACCTGACAGTGCAGCTGTTTGCCACTCACTTAGAACAAAATAAACAGGTTTCTTAAATGTTTTGGTTTCCATTTTCCATTAAAAACTGCCTTAGAATTACAGTTATTGAAAATAGATGAGATTCTCATTAGCAAAGAGAAAGATTTAACTGTGAAAAGATGCATCTTTTCCAGGGTCAATTGTTTGTTATCTTCTTGGGGAAGACAAGTTGGGGAAATTTGTGTAGAGATTATGTCTTCCTAAAATAATTGCAGGCTATTTTCTTCATTATGGTGTGTGTCAAAAAGAGTGTTTCTTGCAAAGAAACTTTGTCTCTCTAGCAGAGAGTTTCTTGTAAAGGAGTATGATATTATTGACTTGCACAAGGGAAAACAGTCTACGTGCTCTGTCAAAATTAATTGTCTAAACAACAAAATTATTTATATTCCTTTGCATTGCTGAAATGTTACTGTCTTTCAACTTCCCCTAGAGTTCCTTTTCTTTCAAAATAATTAGATTTCTCTCCAATTTTTTATCTAAGCTTGACTTTACTATTAATAAATAAAGACATGAGATGCAAATTCTGCTGAAAGAAAGCTGAATATATCAGCAAAAATGGGCATCTGCACATTAAAATTGGATAGGTGATTGCCCAGACACATGAGGAAGTAAACAAGCTTGCAAGGACTGGTATAAAAATAGGTCCACATAGATCTTGTTATATACAAGTAAATAAGTCTGCCATTAATAGTCAAAAAACCATGAGTTTTGTATTGACCTGACAGTGCAGGCACTCAGGGCTTTCCTGAACTTGCCTTGGCCTAATCTGGCAATTGATATTAGCATTTATAATAATATAAGAGTATTATTATTGTGACTTTCTATATTGATTAGGACTGTGAAGGATAGTGTTATTGCAACAGGATTTATTATAATTGCTGAATTTTTATCATTCCATTAAAATATTTTTTGGGCTGTCTTAGGTCCATATAAATGGACCTAATAAAGTTCTTAGGTCCATATAAATGATATGTTCTTTTTCCCCGCAAATAGAATTTGAGGTAACTGCAATAAATACTTACAGACTCTTTAAAAAAAATTATTTTCTTTAGTAGGCTTTCATTGAAGTGGACATTCAAAGAGCACTTAGGTTCAGCCATGATATTGTGCTTGGAGGGTTTCTTTGCATTATATTGCATCTTCTCATCTAGAATTGATATTACACCTCATTCAACATCATTCTTCAGTGTCAGAAGTTTTACTGCACCCTATCTTAAAAAAAAGAAAATTATAAATGCCTTCAGCCCTTCAACAATCTTAAATCATGACAGCTTCTTAGATTTCAAATATATGATATTTTCTGTTTAAATTCCTAATATTGCTGTACTCTATATCAGGAAAACATATTATCAATTATTTTAATATTAATGTAATTGATGACCTATAAGCCAAAGATATTTTCTTATTTCTCTTTTACAGATGGATAATTAATGTGCAGGGTCAGTAGAGTGGGCTGACAGGGTCAAGTGTGTGAAATGAGATGAACTTACCAAGTTCATTCCATTGGCTTTTCAGTGAGTCATCAAACATATATGCAGAAATAAAAAATACATACTCATTAAAATTCCACATTATTGCTATCATTCATGGTAATACTTGTTCAATAAAATATTTGATTAAAAATTCTTCATAAAATATATTTTTTAATTTTATTGCTTTCCAGATTCCTTGCATTCAAAGGGCTTCCTTGAGTGCATATATTTCACCTTAAATGAGAGCAAATATCATTGAAACAAAAACCTTTCCAGAATACACACTTTAGTATTTGGCTGTTAAAATAGTAGAAAAAATTTAGCAGAAATTAAAAGCCAGAAACCTGAATTTTGTGCATGGTGCTGAAAGGTCACAGAACAAGATCAATCTTCTAAAACAGTTTGAGTGGTTAAAAAATGACATTTCTTTTGAACAAAGATCTGTCGGTTTTTTGGTTTTTTTTTGGTTTTAGATTCTCTAGACAGGGAAAGAGTCCAATAGAAAAAGACATCTGATCCAGAGATGCACTGTATATTTGTAATTAAAATTAAAGTAAGTAATGTTAGTAAATTCTGCTAAATTGTTTGACTTTACCTTACTCTACATGCCAGTGTGTTACTAAGCTTTGCACTATACTATGAAGAAATACCTTAAAACTTGTTGTAAAGATTCAAAAGAATTCTTACAGACTTGTTCTTGTGTTGACAGAAATAGCTACAGAACACTGCCAAGCTATCATACACTGCTAGATAAAGTTTAATTTTTTAGACTTTAGTACTACTGAATTTCCAGTTTCTATATTCTTTGTGTATTTGTTTCAGTCAAATAATCCACCACTAGAATTTATTTCTATGAAATTATTATAGAATCACAGAATTGTTTGAAAGAGACTTTAAAATAATCTATTTAAAATCCTCCTTCCATGGACCTGGATGCCAGTCACTGGAATAGTTTCCTCAAGGCCCTGTCCAACCTGGCCTTGAACTTCGAAGGATGGGGCATCCTCAACTTCTCTAGGCAATTTGTTCCAGTGCTTTGCTCCCCTCTGAGTAAAGAATTTCTTCCAAATATGTAATCTAAACCTGCTGTCTTTCAGTTTCAAACCATTGCCCCTAGTCCTATCACTATGCATACCACACATACTACAAAACAGTTAGACATTCTAATTGGGAATATGGCAAACCACAGATTGTACCACATTTCAGTGGTTGTCGTCAGCAGACCAGGCACACTGTCAGGGGCCTGGAATACCTGACATATCTTGCAGGCACTGGAGGCTCAAAATAATGTAATAATTTCCTACCACAGTTTGAAAAATCTGCTAAGATAGCGTCAGCAAACTCTTCTTGGTGGTAACAGATGACATAATGATGGATAACACCTACAGATTCCAGCCTGGGACATTTGGACAGTAAAAAGAGACTTTTGCATGAAGAGCTGGGATGAAATCTGAGTATGCTGCCCAAAGAAGTTCCAGAACATTGACCCTTGGAGCTTTTCAGGAGCCAACTAGGCAAAGCTAAAGCTGAACAGGTCCTGTGATGGCAGTAGTTCCTATATGAATGGAAAGCTGTTCTACATTACCTATATTTCTATGATTCTTTATTAATGAAACAAAGCAAACAAAAAATCAAAACAAAACCCCCAAACAAAAAACAAGCAAAAAACCTCCAAAAACTTCCTAACCAACCAACAACAACAACAAATAAAGAGACTCAGACATCTACCAGTTTCCTTTTTTTTTTTCATTGACAGAATCACAAATATTAAGGAGATGCCTGAAAATGGCCTGAAGTTAACAAAGTCTTAATATTTCTTAGAACAGAACTTTGTTAGTCTGGATTTCATTATGTGGACAGATTTATTATTTCATTGTTCAGAGAAGAACAAGAATAACAATTGAATCATTAAGCAGGGACACAATGAAAGAGAACTGGGCATCAGTACTCCTTCACATTTTTAGTAAAACTTTTTCCACTTTCCAACACACAGGCATTTCATGGGACTTACAAATGAAGGACAGTTCTACTTTTCTAACAGGCTCACTGATTTTGCAAACCAAAAATTTATATTTAGGCCAACCATTCATCTCCAAATCTAGCATTAAGAGCTACAAATCTTCAAAAACAGTGGATTCAACACTCTGAATATAAGCCTGCAAGTTCTGATCTTTATAAAACCAACAAGGCAAGCAATTAAATGATATTAAAAGTCTTGAGGAACACACTGTACTTGAGGTGTTAGTGACCTTGAACGACCCATATCTGGTCTATTGGGGTTTGTACTTGGGGCTTGAAAAGCCTGCATAACAGTGTGTGACCAGAGTGAGATCCCCCCACACATAAAAAAGTAAGAGAATATTCTGGGATACCCTGGATAACTGTTGTTCCTGTATGAAGTTCTTAGATATATGTGGCTAGACATGTCCTAATAGGCATAGAAAAGACCAGATTTCTTACTGTCAAGATAAGATGCATAATTTTTATCTTACAACATGTGTAAGGAGCCATGACAGGGGTGAAGGTAAATCTCTTCATAGATAGGATATGCATAGTGTGCTGCAAGAGGATTGATCTGGTGCCCATCTGATGCTGCACAAAATCAAGTCCCCAGAATCTGAAGGGAGCTAAAATTTACTTGTTCTCTGTATTTTTTTTCGCTGTGCTGTTTGGTCCTGTACCTTCCTTCCTGAGATCCATCAAGGACACTGCTCCTTCTCCATAATAGACATAAGAGTGAATAACAGGCATGGACTAATATATAATTCCTGAAACACATTTAGAGGCCCATATCTCTGAAAAAAACAGGTCTACATCTGTTATACCTCAGCAAATACGATCCCTCTATAACTTTGTCAAACTATCCAGCAGTCTCAGTTTAAAGACCATAAGATAGTCTTACCACATAACTGTATTCCCAAAAGTACAAAACAAAGTTACTTAAAAGTCAAATAATGCAATTTTATGTTTTTGTTCAAGTTGTCACATATTTAATGAGATAGAAAAAGATATTTTATAATGGAAGATTTTTTTGTGAATTGATAATATTTACAAGGCAATCAAACTCTGTGCCCAAAAATCACATAGACAGAAAAAATAGTTCTTTTTAAATACCATCACATCTACCACTACATCTCTACAACATCCTAGCTAAACTCATAAATTAATGTAGGACCCCATAGACACACTATTGGAGTTAAGGATAGGATAAAACATTGTTCTCTAGATACAAAGAAAGACTATATTCTATTCCTTAGTATCTTTAGGACATGCATTCTGCTTAATCTGCTTTCATCTTCATCTCTTTGGAGAACAATTTCATATGGCATGAAAACTATCCTGAAAATTGTCACATGCCATGAGACTATCCAGTTTGTATGGTTGCATCTTCTCCAGCAGCTATCATTCCCTGCAGTTAACAGCAGCATTTATAATACATTTTATGACTACCACAGCACAGAACACAATGTCTTCAAGCTTGCAATCTGTTATCCCAAACTCTGGTCATTAAAAAAAAAAAAAGGAAAACCAAGAGCAATTCAGCTTTCTGCTGTTTAATGCACTTCAGAATATTCAAGTCAGGTAGCATCCATCTATTCCTTGCCATTTAAATCACTGTTCTTAAATCTTCTGTAATGTTAATTCAGCTATATCAGAATCACCTTGGCTTCTTCCTTACTTCCCTTTTTGCAATCCTTACTTCCATTTTTCTTTTTCTAGATTAAACTTTCCTTATCACTGAAACTCAGTCATTATTTAAAAATGAAAATTAGTGGAGTGACTGGAAATCATGTCACAGATTTTAAGGACTTATCAAATCAATCTTTTCTTCTTTCTGGACTGATTTCTAGAAATTTTGAGTCAAAAGTATACGGCCCAAATTTAAATCCCTGACAACACTTTTCTATATTAGAATCTAGACATTTATAAAACTTACTTTGCATTAATGTCTAGATCCTGAGAGAAGCTTCCAGGAGGCTTTAACAATCCATCAATGTACTGAATACAATGTCTATTTTATTCAATACATTTTTGGTCCCCATTTCCAAGTTTAACCATGTGATCTTAAAAGAATGGACAAATGGTGGAGTTGGAGCATGAAAACTTTAGTCATTCTTCATAACAGAATATCTCTATCTGGGAAGATGATGTAATTGTCCTTATACATGGCCACAGCTCACAGGATTCCTTTCTGAAACTGATTCCATAAAATCAGCATCCTATTCACCACTATATCTTTCTTTACACGTCATCTTTGAAATAATTGCCATTCATTTTTCCTGCAAAGATAAAGTGAATTAATAGAATCCAGAAACAGAGTTGAGTTTATAATTTGATAGAGAAAATTCTATCATTTGTACCTTTTTAGAGAATGATGACTCTATACCATCTTTTTGCTACTTAAAATAATGTTTTATAATAACTGACTCCAGGAATTTATTTATCTAAGCAAAATTTGTCAGTAGTCTTTATAAGACCTATACTTTTAAAACATTGTTTACAAGATTAAAATCTTTGGGAAGATGCCTCCCTTTAGGAAAACTCTAGGGGTTTTTTCCCCTAAAAAGGAGTGAGAAATATAAGTGCTAGTTTTATTCCATCTCAAACTGATGGAAAAAAAAGTCACAAAGGTCTAGCTGTGTCCAAATATATTAATCAATGGATCTCAGCATGAACTGTCACAGACTACTATTTTTTATTCTGAATGACTTGAAGGAATGTCAGTTACTTCTATGAAAAATAGCCAGGTTGGAATTATAGAAGCACTACAACTCATCCTGAATTCAGACTTGAAGGCAGTCACTGCTGCATTCAGACAAAAGAAAGTTTCTTGCCTCATTTATTTAACAAGTGTTTATTAAAAAAAAAAAAGAAAGAAAAAAAAAAAGTGTAGTTTCAAACATTTTGTAATATTCTTAAATTGAGAGAGATATCTAAAAATATTATCTTGGAAAAGTCTCAAAACAGCAGAGACAGTTTGGTGGATGGGGGTTACTTTTTTCCCTTACATAAGTTTCTCTTCTAGTGTTCGGCTAATTTAGTCTAATTTTTCATTTGACATTTTTTTTTTTTTTTTTTTGACAAGTTTTCTGTCCTAGGAGTGAAGACTTAATCCACCTGTTTCCTGCTGGCACCTTGCCCTGGCTCTGTGCCTCCCCCACCTCCTCAGAGCACTTTCACCCTCCTNTTTTGGACAGGATTGATGAATGAAAAAAATTACTCTGTTATTCACTCTGATTTATCACTGCCAAAAGAACATGAAGAAACCCTGAGATTTGCTCAGCTGGTTAGAGTATGGTGCTAATAATGCCGTGGTTGTGAGTTTGATCCCTGTATGGACCATTCATTTTAGAGCAGGACTTCATGATCCTTGTGGCTCCCCTCCAGCTCAGACTAGTCTGTGATTATGAAATGCAAAACTTTTAGCTGCATATATATATATATATCTACAAACTCCTTCAGTCAAACATCTTCAAAAAAGTCAGTTTCAGGAAGACATGCAATTTAATATTCAGGTTGTAGTTTGACCTCTGTTCCTCCTTTCATTTTAGTATTTGAAGGCTTTATTAGAGGTTACCCACTTAGAGAACAAAAATCCTCTTAATATTTACTCATTAATGAATTGGATCTTCTAAGTTTAAAGAGTCACTTGATTGTGAAGCTTTAAAAAGGACTCATAAGTACTTCAGTTCTGATGTGAAAATAAAGGATATCTAAGTTGGCAGTTCATTAACTTGAGGTTTTTATTCTCCTAACAATACTTTTATTATGAACTTCAATGAACTTGTGTTTTCCTGACAGTGAATAGATGGTGAATTTTCAGCAGAATGTGCACACTCTAAGTGAGACATTAAGAACTGCAAACAAGAATGCTACCTGTCTTGCTCAGCACCTTCTCATTCATACTTAGGAACAAATTAACAAAAACCAAACAAATAAACAAAAAATCATATATCTATGACTCCCATTTATTTAGGAGTCATCTGATTTAAATGCCTGAGTGTCTACCTTGCTTATGCATAAATCCTGTTTAGATGTCTGGCTTACATGCAGGCACTGCTTTGATGCACCCAGGTGTCTTAACTATTTTTATCACTAGTTGCAAAACCATCAGTTCTAGCTAAGAGCAGACCACTCAAGTCCAGAGAAAGGTTCCATGAAGTCCCTGACACAATGCAATTGTGAAAATCTGGTGTAAGCCTGGAAGTGTGGCAATATGATACAAAATCTCTGCTACTGAACAAACAAGATGATAAAGAACTTTTGCATTTCCTTATCATTGTAGTATTGGCCAAAAGACAGGGCATTCATTTCCCCCAATTAAAATGTTATATTCTGCTGTAATGATAACTTGCTCATGGGTATGCAGCTTGAAAAAAATGAGACTACATGTCTGTCTTACAGAACAAGGAATTTTTCATGTGGTCAGGAACAGTTCCGAGGTGTAGTTACATTAGAATTTCTGTCTTTTTCTTATAAAAGTAAAGATATTATTAAAAATAATTTTAAGATACTTGCATTACAGTCTAAAAGCTATCATTTAGCATGGTAACCATGGCTAACCATGCTGGTCTAAATTGTCTTTTTTAGAAAAAAGGTTGTGATCAGCAGACGTCATTCTGACTTTGTATTTTCATGTGCTTTAAACTTCTCGTCTGAAAGTTTTAGCAGTTTTAGTCCTTAAAAGGAAACTCCCTGAAAGCTCCCTTTTCATTGTCATTGCTCAGTCTTAAATCATTACACTGCATTTAAACATTGTAGCAAAGCCCTACTACAAGCTTTGATCTTGCTCATTCAAATGACTGTACTTTCCACAAAAGAAAGAACCAAGAGGAAAGAACTGTGTTTTGGTAAGAAATACACCTTAGCTCTGTTTTCCATTTATTTGTATTTATGTAGTATTTATTTTCTCATCTGTTTTCTGTTGTCTGTCTGTAGAACAAAAGCACAGCTCACTTACTACTGCTTGTTACATACACAGGCAATCCTTATCCACTGCTGAAACATAAATTGATAGAAACTTTATATTATATATATTAGTCTTCACTACCAAAAATTAAATTAAAAAAACATTACATGCTATGAAAATTATTTGCTTAATTCCTTCAGCTTCTTGAATGACTAAATAGTTCATTACAAGCAGAAGTTAGGTAGCACCCGTAGTCATCATAAGAGATAAATTTTGAAAATACAGTTCAACAGAGGAATTGTACATTAAGGATGTGAGTCAGTTAAAGAGGTTTCTAATGGAATCCACTTAGCTGCAATCCTAACCAGGATCAGTACATGTCCTTTTTGTTATTTCAGTAGTTCACTGGAACTATACAAAGTGGATTGCACAATGTGGGTGTGGTAATGAAAGTACTTTACCTTTGAGACTTTCAGTACATAGAAAAACAAGTTTGCCTAGCTATGCATTTGCTGTATTGGCTACAGCAGTAAGGAGGAGTATCACAACTCAGTCATACATCACAAAGGCAGAGAGATTTATGAAAACAGGAATTAATTCTGCAGGCATAAAGAATTATTCTTATGTCCAGAGCAGGAAATAAGGAGGTCTGAAATATAAGACAACAGGTGTGAGCAACTCCTGAAATTTACTGTGGCAAAACAGAGCTGAGGGGGTTTAGAGTGTACATTATTTACTCTGTTTGTAATTTTTACAATTTCTGGCACTGTTTTTCATATTGATTAGAAATTTTGTACTCTGCTATTTGCTTCTGATGAAAACCTAGCCAGCAATTCTAACACAAGGGTATATCAGATATAAATATTTCCATTCCAGCTCCAAATACTATCAATGTCAATAATAAACTCTTCTTTTTTTCCTCCTTTGTGATTACAGCTTCTGTCATCTTTATTATATTCAGTTAACAAAAAACTGTAAAGATGTGTCCTTCAGTCATAAACTCAGTTTTCTAAAACAAGCATGTTCAACCAGCAGTAAGTTATAATACTAAATGAAGTCATTTGAATTGTAATGCAAAGAGTATAGCTAAAGAAGACTTTCATCTGAACTGTTGAAATTTTAAGTTATTTGAATTCAATCAAATTTTTTGTTTGTGGGTTTTTAAAATTTAATTATTTAAATTAAATTATAAATTTAATTATTTAATCCCAATGATATCTCTTGGATACATCTCTCTAGTACACTTTTTATATTTCTGCCTATTTCTGCCATTATCTGTAGAGAAATAGAAAGAATTGATTCCAGTGAATTCTAGATACAGAGTTATATTTCATTCAGGCTATCTTTTGATTTGAATTCCATATAACTTGAGGTTATTATGCTGCAAAGAATCTGTGTATATATAATTGTTGTTAAAGTTGTTGTATAGATTAAGCATTCACCCACAAGGTAGGATAAACTTTTGGAATTTTGGAAGGGAGTTTATACATTTATATCCTCCCTAGAATTTATTGTTATAATATGCTGAACCAGATGTTCAACTTTAGAGCCTCAGCCTCGACCTGCTTCTTATTTCAGGAATTGAATTTTTTCTCAACTTATCTTTTCCAAAATTGTGGGGGGGCTTGGTTTCCCCTTCCCCTGATACATCTTTTGTTTTCTTTTCTTTTTGCCTTCCCCAACATTTTAAACTGATAGGAAATTTTCTTTAAAGAAAGGTTAAACTCGGCATGTTTATTTCTTGGGAAACAACCATGTTGTTCATGATCAGATAAGAACATGATAAACATTCTCAGTCTGGATTATGTCTAAAGTGAGATATAAAAAAGGATTAATTACCCTGAGTAATTCAAGTAAAAAAAAAGTCATTCTTTTTTACCATTATTTTTTCCAGAAAATAGAATAGTCATGGAGACAGTATGGGAATCTCTGGGCCATGTGGGAAACTTAGAATCGTAGTTCAAGATACATAACATATATTAGGAAACTGAAACACGAACTGACTGCTGAATAGTCAGCTTATCCCTGTTTTTTCATATAACCATAGTACAGGGCTTCAGGAAGAGTGACAATGACATCTCTAATGCTTTGGGACACTGAGTTGAATGAACATAGGGGAAAAATATCGGTTCAACTTTTCAGAAGAGTTGTAAGTGTTGAAAAACTTTCCAGACAGAGAATAACATAATTAAAGTATTGACTCCAATCTTAGACCTTGGGATGAAAGAAGAAGATATTTTCAAGATCCATATACGGCAGTGAAGCTGATACATCAAATTTTCATATTCATAGTAACTACAGGTGAAAAAGAGATCAAGTAAAAAAAGTAGCTCCAAGTGTTATAGGAGAATATTCTTTGATAATATAATGCAGACAGCAGCAGATTTTGAGGGAGGTCAACATATTTTATAATTTTGTTTGGTTGAGTGTATTTTTTGTGGTCATTTAAGAGCACTGTATTTAGCAAATTGTCAAAAGATTGATTGCAAATGGTGGCATTACCTTATGCTCCTAAAAAAAAAAAAAAAAAAGAGATCTGAGGGTAAGAAAAAAAAAACCCNAAAAAAAAAAAAAGAGATCTGAGACATGAGATCCTAAACATTGTTGCTATTCTGAAAAACAGTGGATGAAAAAGAATTTTCTAAGGTCCAACATCTTAGATAGTAAAGTGCCAGCTGTCATACATAAGAGATAGCCATAATACCTTTACCATTTATGTTTGATAGATTCCACCACCTTAGTACTATAGTACTAAATGGCAATGCTGTCAGCTAAAGGAGGAGGGACAGATTTTTTGTCATTGACAAAAAAGATCTTAGGGAAGGCAGTTCAAGGGAACATCTGTGAGGGGTGGACTTGTGTCCTGTATGACAGCATGTCTGATTACAGCTCTGCCTTGAAAAGCAGGAAAGAGCCCTTTACCAGAAAATACAGGATGACAGACGTACAGGAATTTCATGCCAGGTTTGTCTTCAACCACAGAATGCTCTCTCATGGTTTTCATAAGTCTGCAGATGTGCACTTCTGGCTGGACAGATGTGCCTGATGTTTCTGTTTCTCTCCTATTTCTCTAGGGGATATGCATCACCTCCTTCTCAGTAGCTCTACCCTAACATGAACTCCTCTGTCATAAGGATTTAGCTGACTGTGGAGCTGTATCTTAAAGTTCCTCAAAATTAAAAGTAAGTGTTTGAGTTTTTTCATAGTATTTTACAGCTATAATGTCCCTATAATTATTAGGACAACCAATGGGATAATGTAATGAGCCAAGTCTGCATAGATCAACACTGTTGTCAGAAGTTTGTGACATTATATGTTACCTAATGTGTTTAATCACTAGCCTCCTTTTACTCTAGACCTACTTTGATACATAGCAACATGATGATTAGATGATTTTATCTCCACAAATAGAGAGTGTCAGCATTTTGAGCTTCGTACATATTCCAGACATGTTGCATCTAGCAGCCTTTTATGGCATCTCAGTAGAGAAATTCCAGATATTAGTAAACCAGAAATACAAGTCTCTGCTGAAATTTATATCTGGAGAGCTTTGTGAAAATTCAGAATTATTATATGCTTCTTAAAAATACCTTATGGCAAATCAGACAATATTTAATAAAAATCACAGGAAAAAAAAAATAAATTTTGAAACATGTAAGGTCCAGTAGTATCTCTATAATTTGAATTTGCAAACATTTCTTCAATCAATAGAAATAATATGATTTATCTTACTATAAATAAGATTACTATAATAAATCAGAGAAAGCACATCATAGCATAGTCAGTTTCCTCTATGGATTTTGAAGGAGACCTAATATTGCCTGCTGAGACATAGAATTCTAAATTGTAGATATCTGGAACTAGCCAGTGAAGACAGATCACATATCAAGACTGTATTTTAATGCCATTACTATTTGACTCAAGTAATTATACAGTTAACAAAAAACAGTTGTGAGTAGCTAAAGGCCAAACTCCCACCCAGCTACTTGCTCACTCACTCGTTTTAGTAGGACAGGAGGAGAGACTAGGATGAGAAAGCTAATGGATTGAGATAAAGATAGTGGGATATCTTAGTCTCAGCTTGACAGACTTTCTTCAATTTATTGCTAGTTAATATAGATTTGGGTAGTGAGAAAGAGTGACATCAAACCCCCACCTTTTTTCCACTCTCCCAGGCAATTCACTCTGCTACTCCCACCTCAAGCAGCACAGGAAGGCACAGGGAGCACAGCAGTTTGGCTTTTCTGTTATCGTACTCTGGTGCAGGCTGTTCCCATTGGGTGAGCTTCTTTAGGAGAAAAATCTGCTCCCATATCATGTCTGCACGAGTGACATCTCCTTTGGGAAATATCCAACTGCTCCTGTGTGCAGTCCCCCACAGGGTGCAGTGATTGTCTCCTCTGTGTCCTCTCCCAAGAGAACACCAGCTCTACCAGTCTCCTTCACAGGGTAAAGGGGAGTATCCCCTCCCTCAGAGATTTTGCCACAGACTGCAGCTCCCAATCTTTATTTTCTGACACCGGTGTTCACAGTTTCTTACTTTTGTGCTCCCTCCTCTTCTGTCTGTAAAGCATTTCCTGGCCTTCCTTAAAAATGCTTTCCCTGAGATGCCACGATCTTGGTTGAAGGGCTCAGCCATGCCCTGCAGTGGCTCAGCTGGGGCCAGCTGGAACTGGATCTCTCTTTCACAGACCAGAGACCATCCTCCCACCCCTGAGAGTGTCGACACACATGAAACCCAACACAGAGGTGTTTCTAATTCAGCTCATAATAACCTTCATCAAATGAACATGGAACAATAGCTCTGGTATCTTATGGAATTTCAGATCTGTATGTAACATAGCAATATTTGAGTAATATTAAACTCAGATCAAAATGCGTCCCAAATTTTACAAAAGGCAATAAAAATCTAGGATTGTAGAGTGATAACTAGCTACTTTTGTTTCTTGAGAAAGGGTCACCTCTTAAGGTTTGTGGCTGTTTTGTAAAACACAGGCACTTCCAGAAAAGTAGATCTGTTTGAAGAGGCTTATAGAAAGTTAATTATATCAGCAGTCTAGGACTTCACATTCAGAGAAGCAATCAGGCATCAAATTGTTGAATGGTTTTCAAATAAATGACAAGTAAAAATGACTTTGGTATGATGGAAAACCTTAAAGAAATTTCATTAGCTTCCTCCGGTGATGGTCCAAGGTGAGATGAGATGCACAGAGCAGTGGGGCTGAAGATAAAGCAGGACGCCCTATAGTGAATTAATATTAAAGTCCCAGAGCATGGCACACTGCCAGTTTTTCTGAGAGATTTAGTTAATCTAATTAGAAGACAGAAGAGAGAGGACAAATTCTGCGTCTGGCTATCAGCACTGAAATAAGAAGGAATACTGAAGAGCAAAATGGCTGTAAACAAATACACTCAACATAAAAATGATAACCAAATGGCACATACTATTCACTATTCTACCAGTACTAAAACTAGCATTATTTTTTTTTATATGAATTCACCATAACTCAGTCAATAATCTTGATATTTTTGCAATGGACATAATGAAAAAATATTTTTCATGAAATATACAAAGCAAAAATGAGACAAAACAGGCAGATGAGGGAAAGAAAAGCTGATCATAAATGCTTCTAAATAAACTCAGTGATAGTTTTTATACATTTGTTTCAAAGTTTTGTGTTTTTTCTTCTCCTGTATGAAAAAATAAGGTCAGGATTAATTCTAAATTCATCATCCCTTTAGAAACATAAACATTTGTGTTGAAAACAGATGATTGCCTGAATAAGGTAGTGGAAAACACTATCCTAAGGAATCAGAATAGAGCCTGTAATGAAAATAAAATTTTACTGACTCATGCATTAGAGGACAAGGCTAACTTTTGATGGTTTTATGACCAGCAGTATATAATAAGTTCTCAATTACATTATGCATATATGTATCCAGTTACAGAATATTACTGATATTATTTTGGTTTTATTAATTCTTTTGCTTATTTGGAGCTTATGCCACAAAAAAAAAAAAATCCTGTAGCATATAAAAAGAATTTTACCATCACAGGCTGTGAATATGTCATAAGTGAGGTTTTTTTACATCTCAACGCTTCAGAAACAATCAGCTTCTATAGGCTTATTCTAGTTATTTCTGGTACATACAAAGTGGACAACTGTTTTGACGGCAGAATTAGGAAGGTGACACATCTGCGTTAGATGGAAAACAACTAATTTATTTCTCTGCAATTGGTGCACATCTGTGCTCATTAAAATCAAAGCCAAGATTTGCATTTTCTTCAGTGATGTAAGATGAAATAAAAGCATTTAAAGACTGAGCTATTCCCTTCCTCAGAATTAAATATGTCTGTGATTCCTGGGTGTTATGGAGGAGGAAAGAATCCAAGCTGAATGTCTGTTTTCTGTCATTTATCTGCAAAGTTAACTTTTGTCAGAAATAATAATAACATTTCCATATGGATCTTTTAGTGTTAAGTACACATTTAGAATTTTTCTTAACATAGGTTCAAGCAGTACAGTCAATTCCTTTGGTTAATGCTGTATTTTACATATCTAAAGATGCAATGTTTTATTCATTCAGACCCCTCTTAAGAGGGAAAATATAAAAATATAGCATTCACTGACTGTCAGGTGGCACAAAATATCTTTGTAATAATAAAATGAAATCCTGTAAGAAATCCTAGATGTTCACCAAAGTATCAAGTTAAAAATCAAATAGGTCAAAACCTAAGTACTCTAAACAGGAGTGGTACCAAAGATTAGATACAGAGACTGGAGAAGCCTTGATACTCTCTTGGGCAATTGTTGTGAATGAATGTTTTAGGTCATTCAAAGAATGTCCAGCAAAGGTATTGTCAGTAGCAGATTTAATATAAAAATGAGAGTGTGACAGAGTTCATTGGCAAGATCCACTCTACTACTAACTACATGGTAAAAGCAAAGAGAAAAAGAAAATCAGGCTAAAATCTAAAATAAATTAATTTATAATTAAAATCAACATAAAATTATCTGTGTGGATGATGGGGATAGAAAAAGGGCACAGATGGGAAAGTGTAAGTATAGAAAGGAAGAAGAGAGGCTTCTGTTTGCCCCCTTAAGAAACCTAGCCGCAGACTTCATCAATGGTTTAGGCCTAGAGGTTTTAATAGTACTTAAACTTAAGAGCACTTAATCCATAGCCTAAGTTAAAAAAAATTAAGATTCTATAGAATTCACTGTAGCACAGAAGTAACTCACTTATAGGACTAACGTGCTTACAAAGCTAATGTACTTAAGAGTCTAAGACAGCAATATTCATAATATATTTATGTCTGGACCCACACAGTCCCAAAGGAGCATGTGCAAGGTATACCCTTGTGAAAAATTCCCCAAGTTCACTGAAGTACTCACATCAGATATCTGCATCTTCTTAATGGTTGAAGGACTGGGGATATCAACTCGGGCTCTGTTGTCAGCTGTCCTCCGAGTATAACAAACTTGAGAATTTGCTTGCTCTGAGAGGTGGCCCACTAAGAGGCAGATCCTAGAATCATAAACTGTCCAGGATCAGAAGAGCCCTTAAAGGTCAGCTAGTTCCAACTCCTCTTCTTGAGCACCTCCAGGGATGGAACATCCACAACTTCTTTGGGCAACCTGTTCCAGTGCCTCACCTCTCTGACAGCAAAGAACTTCCTCTTAACATTTGTTCTAAACCTACTGTCTTTCAGTTTAAATCCATTCCCCTTGTCTGCTGTGGTTATACCAGCACAGTAGAATGCAAATTTGGTATCTCTGCGTAAATACATAAACTGAAAAAGAAAATATTGCAGCTTAGTACTACACATTACAAAGTGTTGACTAAGGCAGGCAGCAAAATTTTGCAAAAATTTCATCAAATTTTAGGAAACCTGAACTATATTTAATGTCTTTGAGATATTTACTGATTTCACAAAGGTGATCAACATTTCTTTTTCTGGTGAGGGGAGTGTTCACAAAGACATACAAACAGGGGTAGGCCATAAATTGTGTTTCTGCGGGAAATTAGATTAATAAAGAAAGACTCCAAGCTTCTGCTTTAACTGTGATTGCAGCAATCTATCATTTCCAAAGAATGAATTTGCTGCATCTGCTAGGAAGTAAACAATAAACAAAAAGATCAGGAACAACTCAGAGGAAGAAGACTCTCAAAGTCTCGTTACAGAAAGAGTGACTAATCTTGGTTCCAGACAGTTTACATTTTTTAATTAAGATGTTTTAGACCTTTGTGGAAGAGATGTTGTTCATGTAACTATTTACTTTTAATGCCTTCTCACAATGGAAGTCACTGTCCCTTGTATGCTTATAATTTAATACACTTTGTACATGGACATGCAATTTATTGTTAGCTCAGCTAAAATTTTAAAAAACAAAGGTAACTAAAAGAGTTATCTTGAGTCTGGTTACAAAAATATAACTTAATAATATAACCTTATACATAAAAATAATATTCTAAAACAAAGTGTCACTCTGGAATAGGTAAAACTAGTATTTATCCTTCTCTTTGGTGCTGCACTCATTCTTAAAGGTTTCCAGGGGTCATAACATGATCACAGCAATTTTCCTCAGTAGAGCAGCAGTCTGTTGTGCAAAACGTTGATAACGTTCCAAGTTCTTCCTTGCAGGACTTGAAGAATTTATGATGGTTCCTTTTTAATTGTCTTTGGGTTTGTTTGTATCTTTCTACTTATTAGTACAGTCTAATTTCTTTTAATTTGTTTCCAATTATCTGTTATAAGATGCACAACTCCTTCTTCCAGTCCCAGTGGACACAAAGTCTACTATGTTTTAGATAACAGCATATAAAGAAGCTGCAGCATTTTTAAGTATTTGGTACTTACATTTTATTTCATGTTTTAGAAGATAGAATGAAATATTTCAGAACTAGCATCTGTTTTATGTATTTCTTCCCTGTCATTATTACCATTCTGCCAATCTAATATCCTTCTGGACATGATTTTAAATTCATGGTCAAAAAAATACAAATAGACATTACCATCAGGTTATATAACATTCAACACAAAAGATGCTATACGATTTACAACTCAAATATGCAGTGTGTCCTCTTGAAATATAATTCAGTGCTAATGCATACAATGTACTCCAAAATATATATTGTGTAGTTCAGAATTAATTCTATTAATTAACTATTAATTAATATTAAGAACCTTACAGGTTTAACATACAAAGAAAAATATCACTTCACTTTCTGCTGACAAAGATAGAAATCATTCTGGTTTTAAAAAAATCCCTCTCCAGGATCATGTCTCCCATAAACATGGATGAGCAAGGACCAATACGGGATCATAATTTTCTGAAGAAGAGTTAAGAGAAAGTTTTAGCCTTGTAGTCTATTAACATAATCTAATCAGACACTAAAAGTTTCTTCTCTGTTTGAAGTTATAATTTCTAAATCACAACTAATCATGCAGAAAAAGAATGCAGCAAATATTTCCAGAGAAAGAAAAGACATAATCAACATTTTTCGGAACAAAACCACATTTTTTTTCTGAAGTGAAAATAATGCAATATCAGTTTCTCTGTCTGGATGAAATCTTTAAATAACTGGACAAAGCTTTAGAATATATTTAGATTTTGATAGAAGACTTTATGATAAAAAGAAATCTAGAATTAAATATTCATACCTTGACTAAAATAGAAACTGAAGGACATATCATGGGGTAGAATAATCACAAACAGTTCAAAAATGCAGAAATATACAAGAAAAATTTTGCATCAGACAAAATTTTTTTTATTATGATTATGATGATATAGAACAGGGCTTGTGTCACAGATTTTCCCTGCGTTATGACCTGGGTCATTGACCTTTATTTCAATAAAATAATGGAAAATATACACATAGGCCTTGGTTTTATTTCTTCTTGTCATTGCTTTAGTGCTGCATTTGCAGTCTAAAATCTTGAGTATGTGAATTTTTTTTACAAACCCATGGAGAAAAATCAATCATGTCATAGTTGTCTTTTTAGGAGATTATTAACTAAGACATATGTCTGTGAGGATTTGTTGTTATTGCAATATTACACTGCTGAATATATTCTCTAAGTACACAATATTACAAAGTAGCATGTAATTTGGATTTCTCAAATCCACTGGAAATAAAATAAAATTAAAAACTTCAAGAAGTTTTGTTATTAGAAACAGGAACAAGATTCCTTTAAGATAAGACAATAAACTTTTATCTTTCTTAGCTACTCACTTTTTTTTCTTTCTTTTTTTTTTTTTTAATTTTCCAACAAGCTGCACATCCGGAAGAAAGCAAATTAATTATATTCCCACCGTATGACAGTAATGACCAATATTTTATATTCCATTGAAGTTTGTATGGAAATGTTAAGGCTAAGTAGAGAGAACAAATAGTAGTCACATGTCCATGCTTTGCTTCTTTTGACAGGTTTTCTTACAGACTTAACAAAATATTTTCACAGACCTAAAGATGTTTTACAGAATGTATAATCATTTTATATTTTTTTTGGATCTTTACTGCTAAAAGGGTATTTAATGGAATTGTAAAATTAAGTTGCTATTATAACTCAGAGACAAGATTTCATAGTTCACTGTTAATTTATCATTGGCATAAGTGATAATAATACAGGGATCCCCAAAGCATCTCATTTCCTCTTACACATTAGGATCAGTATTTGGACTGAAATCTGTCTGATGCTCTTTAAACCAATACTGATGGGGTACAGCAGGGTAGAACTGTCTTGGAAATGTATAAGATGCCAGTTGGGTCTGGAATAGATTTAATTTTCTTCTTAATGGACATTTTCTGCTTCCCATCCTGACAGTGAGTAGGCTGAGGATACAGAAGTTGGGAGGAGACACAGCTGGGACAGCTGACCCCAAAAGATCCTGCAATAAAAGCTGGGAGAAGGGGAGAATGATCAGAGTCATGGTGTTTGTTTCTCCAAGTCACTGTTATGCATGATGGAGCCCTGCTTTCCTGGAGATGGCTGAACACCTACCTGCCCACGGGAAGCAGTGGTTTCATTCCATGTTTTGTTTTTCTAGCATGTGCCGGTATTCCTGGAGCCTGAAATTGTCTTCATGTCAGCCCATACGTTTTCACACATTTGCCCCTCCATATACTGATGAATTTTATACTTTTTTGTTTTGATATATCTATAGCTTTGCAAGGTGAAGTACTTTCTTTATTGTGGTTTTCATAGGTAACACAGGAGCAATATGCTCCTGCAATCTTTAGATTAACTACATAGGCCTGGCCTGAAATGAATACGTGCTTTGTACTGCAAGTCCTTTAAACTTGTCATTGTACACTTAAAGAATGCAGTTATTGTTATTGGAAGAAAAATAATGGAAGAAAAGTGAAAACAAAAATAAACTGGACATGGCAATAAAAGACAGTAAAATAGATGTTGATGAGTACATTTTTCATGCATAAGATTTCTTATGTTGACCAGTAGCTAGTAACTATAAAATACAGAATGGAATAGTATATCTTATAAGAGATGATTTTCCACCAAATTCCTACTTACTTCAGATGGGTCTGTTCTAATTTACTCTTCTTAACTTAAATCATCTTATTTCTCTCTGTCTTTGTAACTCAGCTAGAATTTTTCCACATACCTAGTCATAAATCTAGTCATAATCTAATAATGTTGCCAGCAGCTGCTAAAAGCTTTGTTCAGGAAGCTCAAGCAAAATTCACTTACTAGTAGCACTTGAAAACACAGGTCAGCCTTTTTTTTTTTTCTTTTTTTCCTTTATTTGTGTCTGTGTATATGTAGATTGTGAGTGTTTATGTAGTGGAGAGAGATATAAAACAGATACAATAGCCATGTCTCTTCTGTGTAAACAGTTCCAGGCAATCTCACATTCCCAGTTTATATGTTTTCATTAGCACTTCCACTCGTGGCAAGAGAACTGTTTTATGTTTTACAAACTTAGACTAGGACTGTTCATACTTGTCGTCTAGTTGAAGATGAAAAAGTGAAAAAGTGTTAAGAGATGCTATATTGGATTTACTGGACAGCTATGAAAACCGAACGCTGTCTTTGTGGGCAAACTGTAGTTTCTGGAAGGGAAACACATTGAATATTTCTTTCCTTTCTGTGCTGGTGGAGAGAACATCCTCTGTGTCTAAATGATGGGAGAATTAATAACTAGTGGGATCTCAGTTCTCTCTGATACAGAGGAGAAGTATTCTTTTCATTTCCACAAAATCTTCCATGGAATTGTCATTAATTAGTGTTTCTGTGCTCACACAGAAACTCCATCTTCCTGCCTCTGACATCCATTGCTGGGAGTTTTAGAGACTTAATATTTGTAGTGGTAAGTTTCCACCTTGTCTGAGATGAATTTAGGAAGTGCCTGAATATTAAAATCTACTTATAATCTATTTGCCTTGCAGAATATCTAAAGGATCAAAGTTCCTTTACACAATTTTGCATATAATGCGTCATAAAACAGGGATTGAAAACAGTCTAAGGCAGAAGAAAAGATAAAGAGTTGTTGGATAGAGGGTGAGAAAAAAGAAAATAAGACAAGAGACAGGAAATTTTGAACATTTTACAACATTTTGAACATTATATACAGGAAGAATGATGTATAGTCTGGTGACTAAGATGGGTGTCTAGAATTCACTGCTTCAGTGTCAATACTCAAATACTTCACTAGGTCTGACCTAGAAACAAGTCTTTCATCCAACGCCTTCCTTCCCTGTATACATGAAGGGTTGTGAACTAGCAAATCTTTTGCTCTACATCTGCAGTAAAAACTAATGCATAGCCAGAAAATAAGCGAAGACACTGGTCATTTCATCATTGCCACTGTTTTACTGATTGCACATTTACTGTCTGTGTTACAACCCTTCTGACTAACTTCTTTTACAAGTCAGGTATGTCCACAGAACATACTGCTTAGACTTTCTCTAACAAAAAAGAGAGAAAAGGTGTGAGATTGTGGTGCCGTTTGACCACAGATAAGTCCTTCCTGTTTTGTTTTTTTTTTGTTGTTGTTGTTGTTTTTTGGTGTTTTTGTTTGTTTGTTTGTTTTTGAGGGTTTTTTTTTTTCTTTTTTAACATGGTAGACTACATATATGCTTAGTTCTGTACACATTAGAGTATTAATTTAAAAAAAATAGTCAGGGCTCAGAGGAAAGCAAAAAAAATAATGATACTCATCATATATTTTTTGCACTGTGGAGGTGTAAATAAGCATTTTAATGTTTTATTTTATTCTATATGTCATATCATTAAAAGTTATAGTGAGAAGGATTAATTGTAAGTTCCATATGATACCTCTTAGGACCATTTATCACAGGATTTGGGCATATATGTACTTTGTGGGAAAAGGAGAAATCACATGATGATATACTTTCCTGAAAATACAATCAAAGAGTTTGATTAAGTCATTCATTTATGGACTTGATTAGTCATCTTTGGAAGAAGAGCAACAAGAACAGAAGAACAGAAGAAATGACCACCATTGCCCTAAATCGGTGGTCTGTGCAGCTCAGCATTGTGGTTCCTGTTACTGCAGTACAAACGGCTACAGGAAAGAGCGTCACTGCTGCAGTCCTTTTCTCTTCCACCCGTGTAGTCTTGGACTGAGGAAACTAAAGCATACACTTCTGCTGGTTACCTTCAACATTTATTTACGGCCAATGTTATACTCTATAATAAAGATTTAAATATCACGCAAAAAGCAGCAAATTGGAAGTTAGGGGGAACTTTTCTTTGCATCATTTGATACAATCAAAAACTATAAGGACTGCCTTCTGTCACATTTTGCCACATATTCTTTCATCTTCTAAAAGTCACACATACACATATACAACATACTATAGAACGTATACATACATAGTATAGTATATAATAAATATACCATGCATATAGTGCACATAAAGCATAGCATAGAATATTCAGTTTGAAGGATCAACCTATGATGGCATAGAATAGTCAGCTTGAAGGATCAGCCTACAATGATTATGCCATTCAATTGCCTGAACATTTCAGAGCTGACCAAAAGCTAAAGCATATTATTGAGGGCACTGTGCAAATGCCTCTTAAATACTGACAGGCTTGGGGCATTGGCCACTGCTCTAGGAAGCCTGTTCCAGTGTTGAATCACTGCCCTTGAGGTAAGGAAATGTTTCATAATGTCCAGTATGAACAACCTATGACACATCAATAATCCATTCTCATGTCCTGACATCAGAAATCAGGGAGAAGCACCTCCCTCTCAACTCCTTTTCCAAAAAGATGTAGAGAGCAAGGTAGTCATCCCCCAGCCTGATTTTCTCTAAATCAGACGATTCCAAAGTCCGCAGATGTTATTCACAGGACATTCCTTCCAGGCTGTTCACCAGCTTTCTTGTCAATCTGTGGATGCATTTGAGTGCCTTAAGAAGTTCCCAGGTTGTGTGTCCCAGAACACAACACAGCACCATTGCGAACTGCAAGATAATCCCCTTTTGACTGGCTGGTGAAGTTGTATTTGATGCACCCTGGCATAAATATATACAACACATACAGATATACATTACAGGATATTTATGCTATTTATACCCGTCATACCTATCATACCTACTATTAGCTATATTGTACATACTGCCTCTATACAAGTAACACATTATTTTTGTACGTTTCTACAAGCCACACTGGATAAAGGACTGGCTTATGGTCAGGGCTCAAAATGTAGGGAATGGGACTACACCTGACTGCCAACTGGCCAGCAGCAACATTCCTCAGGGTTCAGATCTAGGCCTAGCTCTCTTCAGGATTTTTATCAGTGATCTGAGCTCAGGAGTTGGATGCTCCATTAAAGAGTTTGCTGCTGTCCCTGCACATGGTGGGGGACATAGGACAGGATGGTATTTGGGGTCCCTTCCAACCCAAACCTTTCTTTGGTCCTACAAAATGTGAGACAAAGTGCCTTGCAGAAGGATTTAGACGTACTGGAGGTTTGGACAATTAATAGTAATTTGACAAATTGAAATGCCATCCAACTTCAACAAGGATGGACTCACACCAGGCCCAAGTACAAACCAGGAGAGGAATATCTAGAGAGCAGCACTGCAGAAAGGAATGTGACAGGTCCAGAGTGGGCCAGAAGTGTGCTCTGGCAGCCATCCTGTGATGCAGCAAACATAGAGTGACCACCCAGTAGATTTTAATGGGTCCAGAGAAAGGCCACCAGAGTGATCAAAGGTCTTGAACACCTCTCTTATGAAGAAAAGCTGAGAGGGTTGGGGCTATTTAGCAGAGAAGAGAAAGCTCTTGAAATATCTGATTGTTGCCTTTCAAAAGTCAAAGGGGGCTTATATAAAAAAGACAGAGAGACTTCCTAGAAAGGCCTGCAGTTTCAGTGGAATGGCCAATTCTTTTAAACTGTAGGAGGGTAGGTTTTGATTGGATGTAAGGAAGAAATGTTTTTCAAGAAAGGTGGTGAGACATTGGAACAAGTTGCCCAAAGAAATTGTGGATCCTACATCACTGGAAATGTTCACAGTCATATTGGATTGAGCAACCTGACCCTGTGAAAACCACCAAGGAAATATGGTTGAACTAGATAATCTTTGATTGTGCCTTCTTACCCGAATCATTCTAAGGCTCTAAGATATCCTTAATAGTGATGTGAAAAAGTTACTTGACATTTGTCTGAAGCTTTCACCTCTGTTTCATTTATATTTAACAGAAAAAAAACCCAACAAACAGACAAAAAATAAAAACAAAACAAAAAATTCCAAACAAACAAACAAAAAAACACAACAAAAAATCCCCACATATATTCAGAAACCATGACAGATTTGAGGGAAATTTTACCATGTGGACTGATAATCATGTTCTGCTTTTATAGCACTTATGTCAATAATTAACTTGAATTGAGAACATTCAGTGGAAGAAACCATACATATGTGTATATATAATTCTCAATAGAAACTGGTCTCAGTTCCTATAAATCCATCATAATGCTGTCATAAGGAACATGACTGGAAAAAAAATCTTATGCTTTCAGCATTCTGAGATTTCAAATGAGCTAAAGAGGAAACCTGAATTTTTCAAGCTATGAAAAGACAGGTGTTAACCTCTCCTGAGTCCTTTTCCAGCCACCTGCCAGTCTCAGTACAAAAACTAACACAAAAATGTAACACACTTTCATATCCATAGAAAGCCTTCATAAAGATTAAAGCTTTGCATTATCTTTTCTTCATGAAAAAAAAGGAAAAAAAATCTTTTTTCCCTTAGTGAGATCTTTTATAGCAGATTTCTATTGTGTGCTAGATTTTTTTTAATGGCTGTGATTCAGCTTATGGTTTCCTCCAATACTCCCCTCCCCCAAACAAGAAGCACAACTTGTTAAAATTGAATAGAGGTGGCTGCAAGCTGACATCTGTGTCAACGTGAAGAACAAGGACAAAGTTTCCATAGCTCACTTTTAAGAACAGAAGGACTGGTTTTTTTCCTGGAATTCTGAAAGTAGTCTAAAGGCTTACACATGTAGCCTTCCTTTCTAAATGAAACATGAAAGTACTGCAGAAAAAAGAATCAATATCCTGTGAAAGAATAGAAAAGGGAATAAATAAGTTCTTATTTGGGAAAACATTCAAGCAAAAGCAAGAAGTCTATACACACACTCTAAGATTTAATGCTTGATAGCATACTCCATATAATACAGGTATTTTTATGCATATATTTCTTACTTTTAAATAGACATTTTTGTCAGAAATTAAATACCTTCGTGCTACAGTTCTTGTACCTAAGTGCTGCAAGCATAAATGTTGTCTATAAATAGAAGCTGTTCTTAACTTTGTCATCTGAATAGAAAACTTTGCACTTGAACTTTAAAGGCAAGCTGACAAGTGCAGTACACCATAGAAGTAACCACGATTGGGTCGAGTCTTATTTTTCAGAATGGACCTACATAAGACACTGTGTGAATTGCAACGGGTGAATTTATAATTAAAAACCCCCTATTTTTCAGTAACAATACATTACAGACATTTAAAAGGCAAAGGTTTTTTTGATGGTAAGATATTAGAAAATAGCATTTCAGAAGAGTCTTTTTTTTCTCAAGTTTGAAGCTTAAGTTTGCAATGAGGAGTATTTAATCAGATGTCAACTAAATACAGGCAGTCATGCCTAATATAAGATAGAATACAGAATATATCATGTTTCAAATCTGTGCTTATCATAATTTTATTGATATTTTCTTTTGTGAAAAGTACATATCTGCAATGATAAGAAGGTAATCTTTAAGAGTATGAAAATTAATCTTGAGAAAGTTTTTCACCCAGAGTCTAACTGAGCATTGGGACAGCCTCCTGAGGGAAGATGTCGTAGCAGAAAGCCTGACAGAGATCAAGAAGCATTTGGACAATACTGTCAGGCACAAGGTGTCATTTTTGGGGTGTCCTGTGCAGGGCCAGGAGTTGGACTCAGTGATCCCGATAGGTCTTTTCCAACTCGGTATGTTCTCTGATTCTGTGATCACTTGAAGCACATTAAACATAAAAGAAAACTCTCTTTGAAAGGATGTTATAGCAACACATCCACATTTCTAGCAGATATGACAGAGGAACCTTGAAAAAATTGTTAGTCAAAGAGAATTGTGGAAATAATTGTTGTTTTCTTTAAAAGAAAAAAAAATAGGAACAAACCCCCTTTACATAAGAATGTTTGTGGTTATTTTATTAAAATATTTAAGTATTTTAATTGGACAAATACATACTATTTTAATGTGACAATCTTGAATCTCTTCAAGAATCATTGAAATATTTCATAGACCTAGGCCATAACTATATATGAGAGGAAAATATAGTTGTGATGACATATTCATTGCTGCTTCATAGTTAAATTTGAAAACTGAAGTGCAAAAAGCCTTCCTCTTAGTTAAAATAATATCTTTTCTGACACTTAAATTTATTTATAATTAATTTTCATTATTTTTACAAGAAAAGTAACATTTGAAGAAATATCAAATCTTTGAGCACTTACATGCTGATTTTGCTATGAAAATAGAATCTTGTCCTTGTATGCATTTACTAATATTCATTTTAACAGGAAAAAAAATAACCCACAAATCCATAACTGCATTATAGAATTTCTTTGGTCTTATTTGACACCTCAAAATCTGGCAACAAATTTAGTCAAGTCATCTCTGGCTTTCACTACATTAATGTGAGAAGACAGAATTCAATCATTCTGGCTATATTAGACACCTTTTGTTCATGACTAGAAAATCCACCATCCAAACATGTCTTTCTCTTTTCATTGTCTGCAAAGAAGCCTCTGGCAATCATCTTAGAAGACATCCAAATTTCAGTTTTCTAAAATCTGGGTAGATGAAACCTTCCCTAAGCACCATTCTGAGGTCACCCAACTAGATGTTGAATAGACTGCCTGGCTTAGAAGTCAAATAGCATCAAACCCTTGGTTTATATTCTTACACAAATGTTATTTCTGGATCTCATTACATACCTGTATTTGCTTCAGATACATTTTTATTTTTCACTCAATTTTTTTCTTTGTGTCCTTAACCAGAAAAAGTTAGCCAGTAAGTAGCTGTGTTTTCTGTTAAAAAAATTATAAGTAAAAAACCAAACAACAAGTAAATAACAACAAAGCAAAAACAAACAAACAAAAAAATCACTTAACCAAAAGGAATTGCTTTGATAATATGATATTGTTCTAGATTATGTCTACTTAGGTTTTTTGTTTCACTTTTAAATACAAGTCTTTTTTAAAATTAAGAATCTTTTGGTGTATGAGACATGTTTCTTTTAACATTATTTCGAGGCATGTGTCTCATAAAACTGAATTTTTGTTTTAAATAAGAATTTCTCTTTTTAGTAGCAACATCAAATTAGTATGGAATACAAGCAAAGCATAAGTGTTATGCATTACAAGGTATCTTGGTGAATTGACATCTAACTATGGTAATTATAAGCACTTTTACCCTTATCACACATGGGCATCATGCCAGATGTCTTTATGTACTGCAGGGTCCTCATTCTGCAAATTGAGAAGCATTCTAAAAAGCATTTATACATTTATTTCCTAATATCACTATCCTCAGTTAGTCATTACCAGATCCATTGGACTTAACATAAATCACATCGAACTTAAAAATATTTAGCATTTCAAAATATAATGCTCAAGATGTGCCATAATCAGTTTACAATTACTTACTGTTTAACTCAATTGCATTAACCAGCTACTCTTCCTTCTATGCATTCCTGGAGAAAATAAACTAGATACATACTTTAAGTTGAATATACCAAACTGCAAATAGAAATAGAAGCCTGTTTTGGACTTCTGAGACTCATCTCAATACTTTACAATCAAACTGTTGTCAATAATAATGAGAATGTCACCCAAACTAGACAATAGAAACAGCAAAGAGAGAAAATATCCTATCTATAACTTCATAGATTATGCAGGTTAAATATCCTCAGGCAAAAAATGGATTTCAACAAAATATGCATAAAAATAGTCACTTCAACCATTAAACTAGAAAGGACAAGAAGACTAAATCTATCACAACTTCTGAGAAATTACTCTGTGTGTGATAAAGGCCCTTAATGTCAGGAGATGGATCATGAATCCCAAATGGAGAGAGAAGCTTTTTTCCAGATCAGAATAAAGAGCCTCTCTTTAAGAAATGAAGCATAAGGCCTGCAGCTCTTCTCAGCATTCTCTTCTAGTAAATTATTTCTGCTTATTTCAGCAGCCTGGCTTCATGGATTCCTTTAGGTCTGTAACAGTCCTCAAGCATTTTGAAGGGGCTTGGACACTGAAAACAGCGCACGCATTCTACTCCTTGACAAAATATATGGAAGAACAAGAAATTTCCACATCAGGCATTTTTAGACCTACCTCCAAATCCAAAGGCTTTATTATCTAATGGCCAAGAGTTTCTTATCAGTTCTGTGTAACCTACTTATGACAAAATTAGAGAAAATACCACTCTGTCTGGCTCTTCTGCTTTCTGGTATTTTAAATGTACATCTAGATAATTAATGAAAGTTTGGCTTGTTTGTTTTTTTTTTTTCTTCCTCTTAGGAAATAGGAATTCGGAAATCTAATATTGTTTCAAAGTTGTAACAGTTAAAAAACACTAGTGATCTAATAGGGTATTTTTTGGGTTTTGGTATTGGCATAGTTGCTTATTTGTTCGTTGGTTTCTTGGGGGTTTTTGGTTTTTTTTTTTTGGGGGGGGGGGGTTGGGGTTTTTTTTGGCTTTGTTTTGTTTTTGTTTTTTGGTTTTTTTTCCTTTCTGTAGTAGTATAATCTGGAGTGATGAATCATCATGGAACAGAATACAACAGAATTCAGCTTATGAATCTGCTAAAGCCAGCATTTTCTGTGTATTAAACATGCTCATTCAGAGCAGACACTTCAGAAAGGCAGATTTTATTCTGATATATATCCCCATAACACCACTGTGTGATTTTATTTCTGCCTATTTTGAAACTGAAAGTGCTGTACAGATACCCATGGAAAACAAGGTTCTTCACTCAGCTCTCATACATGCAGAATTTTTGCAGAGATACATTCAAGTACAAGCTTGAATCTAGCACTTGTGTAACTCGTAGATATGTCTTTTGGTTTTTTTAGTTTTAAGCTGTGGTCTGTGTGGTGGGCTGACCTTGGAGGGATGCCAGACCTTTGCCCAGCCCCTCACATCCACTCAGCTGTTCTCTTACTCCCCCTCCTCAATGGGATAGGCAGAGAAAATAAGATGAGAAAGCTCATGGATCAAGATAAATACACAGCTTGTATCTCGCAGGGGCCTGGGGAATGGAGGTTGCAGTCAGTCCATAACAGTTCCTCTTTGATGCTCTCTGCTCATCCTGACTCTGGGAAGTGCAGTAACTGCACCAAAGGTATAATTCATTCTTTTTCATTGAATGATGTTAGTATCATGGCCATGGCCTCAAATGCCTTTTTTTTTCTTCTGCCTCCAGGTAGTTATATTAAATTTACATCATTTTATGTGAATTTTCAGGATCTCTGTGGGTACTTAACAATGATTGCCACTTTTCCATCATATCATTGTATTTTTTGTTCAAAAAAAAATGAAATTTTCTGTAGTAAAACAAGCTAAGTAAAGTCCCCATAAGGTTTTTGAGATGTTTATATGAGTTTAATTTCATCACATCTATTAATGAACTCTTATTAAAGTTTCTTTGACAACAAATTTCAACTTCAAAATTCAATGTAACAGATAAGAGTTTTTTGAGCTAAATGCACTCATCTTGAAAACTGGAAGCAGTTATGCTCCAAGATCGGACTGTAATTTGCCTTACTTTTCCAGCTATAACCACTCAGGGCAAGACTGTCAACATAAATAAACATTTCTAGGGTAAGGAATAGATCTGGTTAACTTTAATGTGTTCAAAATCTGATTTATTTTGTTGATTGTATCACAGACTTCTAAAGAAGCTGCTAATATAGAAGAAACCAAGGATTTACACTTAGGTTTAAGCAGGATCAATCTTCATAGTTGTGTATGAATTACCCTTGTTTCAGATTTTCTGTTGCATTTACATATAAAAGTATTGCTATTTTCACCTCTTTTAGTCAATATTTTTATTAGTGCTATTTGCTATTTTCTACTTTTATGAAGAACAGGAAATTTTTATGTCTATGTTGGCAATAATTGCATCATTTATATTTTACATCATTTAGTCCTTTTTATCTTTATTTTTGTCTCTGTTGTGGCTATCAGAAGTAAATTTCTGGACTTGTATCATTGGTAGTACAAAGCAATATCTGTCTTTCCAACCAGACAGAGCTCACATTGACAGCTCAAGATTGAATCTTAGCTCAGCCAGTGCCACGGATGTAACTTGAGTTCAGCAGGCTTTGGATCAGGCTCAAATGTCCATGTTTTTCCATCTTCATTTTCCTCAGGCAAGCAAGTCCTTGCTTGCAGGAAACCCATCTGGTTCTGTGGTGTAGGAGATGGCTGCAGGAGGTCAAAATGTGAGGAGGCTGGTGCAGAAATGTCTTCTGATCTCCAGGAAGCCCCGGGGCAGCACATCACAGCTCTACCAGTCTCTCACACAAGGAAGTTAAAGCAGCTCTGGGCAGTAGCTGAGCAGTGGTTAGAAAGAAGTACAATTGAATCTTCCCTATTTCTCATGAACAAGAAAATGAGATGTTCATTTAGAGTGTGTGCAGGAGAAAGACTTTGGTGTGTGTTATTTTAATGTACTTATCTCAAAATTGTATTTGTGCATTTTGCAGGTTTATCTGAAATGCATTTTCTTAGTTCTTTTTAACATGGATTTCTCTAACATTGACATATTTTAACCATTTGTACCATTATTATGGGGTTTATTAGTAGCAAAGATGTGAATGCAACAGCAATCTGACAGCAAATATTTTTCTTGTGGTATATTCACCAAATGCTCTACTAAATTCTCAAAAAAGTCTTACAGGACTTGATGTTCAAGAGCCTTGTTAACAGCTCAGATCAGGTTCAACCAAAGGTCAGTAAAGCTTCAAAGAGAACATTACTACTGTTTTTGGGCAATTTCTGTTTTATACATGTTTTTTTAAATAACAGAAAGAGAATACCAAAGCACATAAATTAAACAAGAAGTAGGTACCTTAATAAAAAAAAAAATTAATGCCCATTCATCTGTCACAGGAGTGAAAAGAGTTTATACTAAAGCAAACTTTACAGATAGCATTACTAAACATTTCCGAGTTAGAAATCGTGAACATCATAGCATCTGCCCAATTGTTCCTGAAAATCCTAGTTTAAGAAATAATATGACACACAAAATGCAGTTGAGCCTCTTGTATACTTCTACAATGCTTTAGATGAAAGATTGTGAAATGCCTTTAAACAAACCTGACAGGCTGAAGTATCTTTTTGTACAAGGGAAATCAGTGCTTCAGTTTCCCTACATGCATGAAGGATTGCAAATGTACATTTGTCACCCTCATGACAGTCACTAAACAGGAGGCTGTCAGTTAGGTAAAAGGAACAGTAGTAACACTTCCATAGAAATATAGACTGGTTTTTAGTGAAAGGGGCTTAAAAATCATCCAGTTCCAACACCCCTGTTGTGGGCAGGGACACCTTTCATAAGACCAGGTTACTCAGAGCTCAATCCAATGTGGCCTTGAACACTTCCAGGCATGGGACATCACTTCTCTGGGCAACCTGTTCCAGGGTTTCACTACTCTAACAGTAAAGATTCTTTCCTAATATCTAACCTAAATATATTTTGAGTTTGAATCCATTCACCCTTGCCCAATTACTACGAGACCTTTGAAAAAGTACCACTTTTTGTGCACTGTGTAGGAGCCTTTGGTTTTTAACACAGGATCCTCAATCCCTTTGCACGGATAACTCTGAGCACAGAGACACCCATGCTCCTTTTTTACATCTAATAGTTTACATGTGCTGTACAAACACACATAATTGCCCCAGAGTATGCTCAGGAGTTGGATACAGCTGAGTTGTAGGTCAAAAAAGGTAAACTTCCTTTTCCCAGCTATAAGCCTTCAAAAAGACATGCATAATATTTAGGCGTAACTCATTTCACTGTAAAGAATGTGCTAGAGGGCTCATCACTCTTCATTGAATTTGAAAAATATCCAGCAAAGTTTGTGTAGACTAAAATGTTAAGTTGTAAACTATTAATCCATTTTGAATTATGCCTCCATAGCCACAAGATGATTAGGCCTTACTATTTAAATTAACATTCAAAGAACTCAACCTTGTCATGGTTTGGCCTTTTAATCTTTTAAAACTGACTCCAGAGCAGAAATTTTCTGAATACATTAATTCAATTTCAAATACACAACTTCAATCCATAATTAGTCTTTTTTTTTTGTATTTTATTCAATCATCCAGTGATTGTCTAAGCAGAATGGCCTCTGGCTTTTTGAGGCCCCTTAGGCAAGTCACATCATGTAGCTATAAAATAAAAATGGTGTACTCATGCCTACCACTAAAGAGATATTTGATATAATGTGTTATGCATTTTCTTCAAGCTCACCAGTGAAAGATGCAACATGAAAGCCTGGAAATTATTAGAATGAGACTCCTGTGAGGCAATTTTTTTACACATTGCATACAACAAAAAGATACAATATTAAAGTGAAAATTAAATACTCATAATGATCATAATTAACTACCACAATTCATATATATTTTACCTTGTTCAGTCATTTGAATGCAAATTCGGGTTATTGTACAGATTCCAAAATTTAAATTTAGATGTTTTTTTCTGAAATACATACCCTGTAATTTTAGTCAATATAAAGAAAATCAGAAAACTTTCTTATTTAGCTGCCTTTTGCTCTATTCTGTTTTCAATTTTAACATTAACAATGATCAAAAAGGAAACTTTTACTAGTAACTTTGCTGAGGATTCCAGAACTTTAAATACAGCTGCTCACAAAAATTATAACATTTAAAAGATCAATTTATATACATCATGGAATACATGCTAATTCAAAGTTATATTAAACATATGTATACAAAATTTAGACTTGTATGTAAACTGTATTGTGTTGCAATGTCCATAGTAATTCTTAATGTCTAAAGCAAAACTATTGCAAATGTCATTATTGTTCCTGCATATGTAAAACTGTAATGAATAGATTCTTTCCATAACTAAAATACAGTTTTTACTTCTAAACCAGAACCAGTATTCAAGTGAATCTGGGGAGAAAAATGCATCCCTTTTAATCATTTAATAAGGTGGAACATGGTTAAATTTTTTTGCATATTCCACAGAATAAGAAAGACATTTAATATGGGCATCTATATTTTAGCACAGATAACTTTGTTGATGCTGACAGTTGTTCTGTAGGCTAGAATCATTCAGAAAATCTCAAGCATGCGTTTGACAGCAAATGCTTATATAAAATTATTTAAATAAGATGACAAAACCTATTTAGCAATATTAATGTCTCTGAAATAATGGAACAACTGTTTATAAATTACATAATTCAAGAGACAGATTGTGTCTGTACAGGCAAAACAACTGCAACATGTAAAGCACGTGATGAACTAGAATACACCAATTCAAGCAGGTGAGATCCTATCATATATTCCCAATTCTATAGAAAGCTGTTTGTTCTGGCTGCATTGGGAATATTGACTATAATATCCTGTTACAGAGGTTATGAATATAGGAAGGAAGAAACATACAGACAGAGATTAAGCAGCAGATGTATTTTGCCATATATATACTCGTTTTAGTTAGTTATTAGGTTAATGAAAATCTAACATTATTTGAAGAATATATTGTCATTAACACAGGTAAATATAATCAATGAAGAGACTAAAACTCAACATTTCCAAAAAAATTCAGGTGATTCAAAAGATATGCAATACTAAGCTTAAATTCAAGCTATTCAAGCCACTGGCCAGAGTAATAATTTAAAGCTTCACCTCAATTCTTTCCTGTTTTCTCCACATCAGCCTGGAGACATACTGATCTTCAATCTAAACTAGCCCAAGCCAACACATCACTTTTTCTGGACCAGTTCTTTAGGTTTTCTGCAATTATTCTTCATCTTTCCTAAAGAATGGTGTAAATTTTGTGAGTTTTATAATGAAAAAGTCACAACATAGTGAGCGTCTCCACACTTGCTGTTGAGCTTGTTCTCTGGGCAGGAGAGAAGTTGAAATTCTCTGTATGAGGGAAAGAGGAAATCTATAACAGTGAAGATGTGCAGCCTTGAGAGCTGTGAAAGGCTACTTTACGGTCAGGGGATAATCAGACAATTCAGGCAAGAGAGGCTAGCATGTTAAGATAAGCACCTACTTTTGATCAACAGACTAGTCTCTTGGCTCCAAGGGCTTTCTTACCTAGCTCTTCACTGACCTTGATGGATAGTTAGACAACTACATTTAGACACTTAAAATTAGTGTCTCTCTAGTCTAAGGCTGCATCAATTTTCAATAATTATAAAAAATTCTAAAAAAAAAAAATAAACATTTTAAGCCATGGCAAACTAGTAGAAGAGAAGCAGATGAAGGAGAAACATCTCTTAAAATTATTATTTTTTTTAGAATACTCTGTGGACACAAAACCATTAAGAGTTTTCCATATTTCAACAATCTTTAATTACAGAAAATTGAAGAACAAAACATACATGATACTTCTGAATATTCAACATACACATTATTGTAGAGAATAATTGCAATATTTCCCTTGTTAGTAGCATCAACCCCAACCGAATTTACCAGAAATACCACTCGGCTTGTGTGACCCTTTGTATGTATACAGTGGGAATGTGTGTCCATTGAATGGAATATGATACATTTTCTTTCAAAGTCTGAAGTCATCTCCACTGTCACTCTGTTTCAACATATTCAGAACTGAATGTATTTGGAAATTCCTCCAGATTTAAAAAAAAAAAAAAAAAAAAAAAAAAAAAGTATTTCCTTTGTCAACTGGCAAACTTGTACAGAATAAAAAAAAAATTAAAGATTGTAGTTCTTTTGGTCAAAGTTTATATTGTCAGTAATAGATATATCTATTGCTTGTATAAAGAGATATTTACAATATATTTTTTACACCTATTTTTGTTGATGTCTATTGTCCCTTATTCTGACTTTCAAGTCATCTGATCTGGATAAAAACATTTAAAAAACACATCTTATTACGATTTTTTCTTTTGTAGGAAAAAATTATTTTGATTGCCTAGGTCTTACATCTGGTGAAGTCTGGAGGAAAGAGCTGGGAATTTTGACAGATATGAGAAAAGCAAAAACAATGAAAGATTTAAAGGCCGAATGCATATAAATTAAATAAAATTGCATAATATTGTAAAATATCTCAAACTGCTTTTCAAAGTTACACCTGCCCTGCCTCCTGAAGCACAGACATTGCTCCAACATGCGGTGTGAACGTCCCTGTATTGTGCGCTGCTACCCACCTTCAGCCATCAAAGCATTAGTAACTTTGCAGTTATTGGCTCATAAGCCCAAGTTTTTGAGATGTGTTTTCACTTAGAGGAGAATTTCAGATAATTTAATAGAAATGTATAAAGCTTCATGTGTCAAGTACTATGTGAGGATTTGCCCATGGATCAGTTATGGCTTTAAGAGAATGCACATACATTTGGTGTAGTTTGTTCCTTTCAGCTTTGACTGGCTCATTTTTCCTCACCTGTCCTTTGCCTTGTTCTGAAAAATGAGAAATGTACTTGTGCATAGGGAGAAGGAAACAGATCCCTTATACACTTTTTTCATCTGTGTGGCCCTACCTTATTTCTGTTGTTTTGCCTCTATATCTTGCCTGAATTAGTCAAAACAATCACAAAATTGTAAGTAAAAATGCATGATTTGCCTGTCAGGCAAATGTGGTAGATTACATATTCACTGCGTAGGTATTTTGGATAACAATATGTGAAAAGGAAAAAAGGGTACACCATTTTAATGAATACATATTTTTTAATAATTTATTTATGCTCTTTTGGTATGGCAAATCCACTTAAATATATGGTCCTAAGCTCAAGGACTTTTTAATAGGATTGCTATTATTTATCCTGTTTCTATGTCACAGGTTTTTTAACTTGTTATTGTTTTTTTGGTTTTTTTTTCAATAGAAATATCTGGATTCTATTTTCCATTTTTCATAATATTTAAATTCAAAACAAACATAACCAATCATACAGCTACATGAGTGCAGTAATGTAGCATATGAAGAGACAGAAGACAAATTTGGAGATAGCTATAATATATAGCTATAAAATCTTGGAGATATATATATTTTTATACATACATATATGTGGGTGTGTGTAGCAATATTTATATTCCTTCCCTTCAAAGATGTAGTCTACTTCGGATGAATATATTAAGACACTTAAAGTTTTATTATAAAGTATTGGGTGCCATTACCTTTAAAAGTCTCATGACTTAGGGAAAGCTCAGTAATATGGTTGAGATTTATACATCAAGCCAGCTTTAACCGTTCAACTCAGATTATAATACTGAAGCAATATACGCTATTCTCTAAAGGTATTTTGTCTGAATATATTTTTCAAAAGTTGTAATATATTATACCCAATATTTAAAGTTTTGTTTCAGCACATGAAGTACTAGAAAGAAAAACAAACACTCAGTAATATAAAAAAAAAAAAAAAAAAATCAGTCTTCCAAAATGCTTTGTATTTGAAGAGGCATCTCATAAAATCATAGTCCTAATTCTTTGTTTGCTAGGCCATTGGACAGTCATGCAAATTGGATGTTAAATATTTGTTTAGAATAATTTTGTAATCTATGTACATACTTTAAAATAATTACTCTTGATGAAAAATCTCTACAGAATTAAGGCAAAATAACACTTGCATTTTGATAATCAACTTATTTTCCTCTATTTGCACTGAAAGGATGAGAGGCAAATGCAGACTTAACATAGATATTCACATTCAGTGTTTTACAAGTATAGTTTAGAAACATAGTGATTGGAAATTGTCTGAGCAGCAAGTAAAAATTATAGATAATCAGTATGGAAATTAATTTGATCAAATCACCAGTAAACCAATGACTTAATGACTAATCAGAGGTATGAAAACAATTAAAGTAGGGAAAAATTAAATTGAAGTGACCATAAAATCATGGAAAGCCTTTTTTACCTCCCAGCAATACACCTTCAGTAATTCTCCTCCAAACCCCAAAAATGTTATATTTATAGACTTTCAGTACAATTCTTTCAGGCAGGAAAGAATTTCTACAAATGAGACCGAAGGGACCTGCACTGAATTGCCTTTGCAAGACATTTGCTGTGAACTTGGAAAAGTCCTGACAGCTCTCTGTGAGGATTCCATCTCATACAGCTTTAGGGAGCTATGATAAAGGTGTCTGTATCACCTGGTCATCCATTATAATTGTGAGAGAAAAAGGTTTTTTAGAGCAGATTCACTGGATTTACTTTAAATATCTACATTGTGAAGAGACAATGTGTCTTTCTCTCAGTCACAAATAAAAAGACCCTGGGATGAATGCCATTTTAGAGGTCTTTCTTCTGAGAACCTGCAAAAGGAAGAATGCAGTCCTGCCTTTCTCCTCAGAAGAATAATGAGTTTGAAATCTGACACATTGTGAATTGCACTGGATTTAAATAAGATAAATATGAATATCTGGATGTAGAACCAGAACTGAGCGATCCAATTATCAACAAATAATTCTAGGTAATAATGATATATCAATCTACTAATGAACGAGTCATGACATGGAGACTTATACAGCTTAAAGAACAGAAATACCAGATTTATAGGACCATAAATAAAAGGAACCTGAGACTCAAAAGGAACCTGGAGTCCCAAAAATAAGTGTGCCCTGAGGTCAGATCTGTTCTTTTTCTTCTACAAAGAAATTTAAAGTAAATATGCAAGATTAAGTAAAATTCTTCAAGATCACAGAGTCATAGAAGGGACCTCAAAGAACATCTAGTCCAACCTTCCTGTAACAAGCAGGGACATCTTCAACTAGATTAGGTTGCTCAGAGCCCCATCCAACCTGGCTTGGAATCTTTCCTGGGATGGGACATTCTTTTGGTGTTTCACCACTCTTATTTAAAAAAAAAAATCTTCCTTATATCTAGTCCAAATCTTCCCTCTTTTAATTAAAACTCATTACCTCTTGTCCTATCTCAACAGTTACGTGTAAGAGATTTGTCCCTGTGTTTTTTTCAAGCTCCTTTTATGTACTGCAAGGCCACAACGAGGTCTTCCTGGAGTCTTCTTCAGGTTGATCAACCCAAACCATCTCATACTTTTCTCATAGGAGTGATGTTCCAGGCCTCTGATTATTGTTGCTCTCCTCTGGACCCACTCCAACAGGTCCAACTCCTTCCTGAGCTGAATAACCCAGAACTGGATGCAATACATGTGGTGTTTCAAAAGAGCAGAGTAGAGAAGGAAAATCACCTCCATAAACCTGCTGGCTACGGTTCTCTTGTCTTTTTGTCCAATTTCCATCCACCAGCAACCACAAGTCTTTCTCCCAGCCCCTTCAACCCCAAGCTTGTTTTTTTCTCTTTTTTTTTCTGACACTGATGCAGCACCTTGCATCATATGGTTCACCTGAGCCCACTTGTCCCCGTTTGAATGGCATCCTGTCCTTCAGGTGTGTCCTCTAAGCCACTAAACATGATGTCATTTGCAAACTGTCTGAGGGTGCACTTGATATAACTCTCTATGTCACTGATGAAGACATGAAAAAATACTGATCCAAATATAGACCCCTGAGGGACACCACCTGCCACTGGTCTCCATCTGAACATTGAGATATTGACCACTACTTTCTGGCTGTGACTATCCCACCAATTCTTCATCCACCAAAGAGTCCATCCATAATATCCATCTCTCTCCAATTTAGAAGGGAGGATGTTGCGGGGGTCCATGTCAAAGGCCTGACGGAAGTTCAGATAGATGACATCCATAGTCCTTCCCTTGTCTACTCTTGTAATCATTCCATCATGAGCCACTGCTTTGGTCAATCAACACCTGCAGTTGGTGAAGCAATCTGCCTGTTTCAAACCACTTCCCTTTCCTTCATTTTCCTTATCACAGCTTCTAAGAGGATCAGTTCCATGATCTTCCCAGGGTCTTCTCTTTTCTGCCCTTTTTAAATATAGGTGCACCGTTTCCCTTTTTCCAGTCACCAGGAGCCTTACCTGATGGCCATAACTTTTAAAGTATGATGGAGAGTGGCTTGGCAGCTACATCAGCTAATCCCCTCAGGACTCTGGGACTCATCTCATAACTTATGTGTGGTCAAGTTCCACAGGTGGTCACAAACCTGAGCTTCTCTATCCTCTGAATGCCTATTTTATTTTTTGCTGCATGACTAGTTCTTTTTAAGATGATGCCTGATGTATATAGATTGGTGTCTGTGGTCTCAGGAACTGGAGTGAGTGTAGGTGTGTGAGTGATAGTATGAGCACTAGTGAAGATCAATCTACTCTTGATGGTGAGCAGGTGAAGTGGCTTATTGAGTGTGAAAAACAAACAGGGAGAGAGAACCTGGTTTATCTACTGGTCTGTAGGTAGACCAGATTCTTTTGAAATGTTTAAATCCCCCCAAAATGGGTTGCTTATTCACCAAAAACAGAAATAAAACCTTTAAAATCTTTTTGACGCATAATGGAAAATGGATTTTCAAATGTGACCTAAAGAACAGAGATGGGGACTGCATGATGTCTTCTTTTTTTCTTTTAAAAAGGCTTGAAGACAAACTAGTGGTTAGAAGTATATAGATGTACACATGAATACTTGTGCATATTTTATACCTTTTACACACAAACCATTTCTTTAAATGTGCTGTCCAGTCATTTTCATTCAGAAGGAAAGTTTTTTACAACTTGCTTTGAAGGAGGAAGATATCCATCTGTTACATTAAACGATTTCTAAGTTGAAGATGTGACATGTTATTAAACATTATCTTCTTAACAGTATTGCTGTTCTGCAATCATTACAAAGAAAATGTAGTGTGGAACAATACACAGAAAACATCTGTAAAAAAAAAGATGCATTTTAAATGGTTTTGTGAATATATGCCCCGTGGTTAGACATAACTGTAGAATTGTGTTTGGATGAAACCTGAGGTGACAGTTAAGGGAACACACTAATTTAATAACAGTTGATGAATTAAGAAACTGTATTACTTTTTAAAATCACTTAGGAAGTCTCTTTTCAAACCCCTTGGTAGTCTGGTTTATTCTTCTGGACAGCATGTCAAAAAGATTTGGAAACACACAGTCTGTACAAACCACTGTGTCTGGTTCAGATTCTTTTCCACTTTCCGAAAAAACTTGCATCAAAGCTTTATATTTCCATTCCAATAAATATGCTCTGTACAGGGGTTTTCTTTTTGGGACAAAATAATGCTGATTATCATAAAATTTACTCTAAGCTAAATACATAACTTGTAGCATCCATCACTTTTATATATATTTCCTTTAAAAGGAGAAGAAGAATATGTTAATGAGACCATGCCCAAGCATTCTTAATGATGATGAACTACTCCTTCATATTTATATGCAACTGAAACTAAACCTACAAATCTACATAAATGTAAATTCCGAGGAAAACTCTTAAGATGATTCCACAAGTAGTCAAATAAGATCACAAATATAGTCAAAAATCACAAACTTTATAAACTCAGTGTCACAAAAATACATATGGCAAAATTTGAACTTGACAGTTGTGGTTTCTAATATGTTTTTAACAGGGAATGACTATGACTGAAGTAAAAAAAGAACATACATACCCAAAGGGTAAGTCTCAATACTCAAAAAGTCCTCAAAGAAAGACATTTCAGTTACTTTTTAAAATTGATTTAAATATTTTAAATTTACCCTTGATATTCCATTTCTAAAAGAGATTATTTCAATTAATTCTTTATGAATCACAAATTAACATCATGCCTGATCTGACAAGAAATTAGTGAGTGTTCCTCTGAGTAGAAGTGGAAAGGCAATGTCATCACGTACAAAAAGACAGAACTTGTGAAGCAGATGTGTGTTAAATACAGAAGAGATGATAATTATAGTACAAACATGTTTCTGTGTGCATGTACATCTTTCTAAGCAGCACAGTTTCTAGCTCCAACTTATTTGTCAGCGTTTGAACCCTATTAAAACCTCACAGCTATCACTGAACAAATTATTTAAAAATTCCGTGAAAATATAATGTTAAATGGAATAAAAAAACCCATCTCCCAATTAATTTTATCTCCTGCTTTTGGAAGAGACTCAGACTCAACAATGTCCTGAGTGGAGGGTTAAAAGTCTGCTCCCAAGAGAAAGATGTGAATTTTCTCCTCCTGCAGTAGAGATGATAAGGTATCATGTACAATTTTTATTTCCTACTAGGAATGACTGAGAGAATTTGAAAAAGAGACAGTTTAGGTGTGAGCTAATTGTGGCCTTCCAGGACCTGAAAAGAGCCTGCAAGATAGATGTAGAGGAACCTTTTACAAGAGCGTATAGTGAAAGCGTAAAGGGTAATGGAATCAAACTGAAAGAGAGTAAGTTTAGAGTAAGTATTAAGAAAAAATTGTCTTTATTGTGAGATTGGTGAGACATTGAAATAGGTTGCCCAGAGAAATTGTGGCTGCTTCATCCCTGGGGGGTTCAAGGCCAGGCTGGATGGGGCTCTGATTAACCTGCCCATGCCCATAGCAGAGGGTTGGAAGTAGATGATCTTTAATGTTCCTCACAACCCAAACCATTCTATGATTCTATGATTTATAGTACTTGATACATGATACTATGTCTTTCTGTCCAGTCTACAGAATTCAAGTTGTATTATATATGCATATTTAGTCACAATAATTATAAGAAAAAAAAGACACCCTTTCTTCCTGG
>VYXF01002929.1:65630-97677 GCA_013397295.1 Polioptila caerulea | reverse complement strand
ATGCATGCAGAAGCATGCATACATACATGCTTCTGCATGTCCATATATGCATGCTTTAGACGATGGATATTTTATACATGCATATAAGCATATTTTAGACTGTGATTTTGAATATGATATTTTCTTTCTTTCAAACATCTGGTTGTTTTACCCTGAATATCGGCAAAAATATTTTCGTTATTGTTACTTGAGAGTACACTCAAAGAAATGGTTCAGCACTGTACTTTTGCTTTGTCCTACCTTAACCTCTCTTCAACTAAGGTAAAAAAGACTGTGATTCATTGCTGAAGAATCCAGACTCCATTACAGAGAATGAACCTCTTTCTCTTGAACCTCTTTCTCTTTCACATCTGCAAAGGATGTGATAACACAAATAATATGTTATGTGCAGNTGACAGAGCTGGGATTGTCCAGCCTGGAAAAGAGAAGCTTTGGGGTGACCTAATTGTGGCCTTCCAGGACCTGAAAAGAGCCTGCAAGATAGATGTAGAGGAACCTTTTACAAGAGCGTATAGTGAAAGCGTAAAGGGTAATGGAATCAAACTGAAAGAGAGTAAGTTTAGAGTAAGTATTAAGAAAAAATTGTCTTTATTGTGAGATTGGTGAGACATTGAAATAGGTTGCCCAGAGAAATTGTGGCTGCTTCATCCCTGGGGGGTTCAAGGCCAGGCTGGATGGGGCTCTGATTAACCTGCCCATGCCCATAGCAGAGGGTTGGAAGTAGATGATCTTTAATGTTCCTCACAACCCAAACCATTCTATGATTCTATGATTTATAGTACTTGATACATGATACTATGTCTTTCTGTCCAGTCTACAGAATTCAAGTTGTATTATATATGCATATTTAGTCACAATAATTATAAGAAAAAAAAGACACCCTTTCTTCCTGGTCTTTTATGTCTTAGAATGTGGCAATGATTACAATTTTTAGTTATGCAAAACCAAAAATCTCACCATCAATCTTTGAATCTTCAACCTAAAGTTCACTTTCCAAATATGGAATAATTGTATCCACAATATTCTTCAGATTATTGTCCAGCTTAATTTAAAAAAAATTCATAACAGGGGCTTAACAGCATCTCGGTGTATTTATTGCTCTGCTACATTTCTGATAAAGCTTAATGGGGTTTTTTTAGCTTCATCTAATCTAATTTTCCCCATCAAATTTTAAGGACCAGCATTATTTTTGTAATCCTTTTATCCTCCTACCAGAATTTTAGGTATTTAAAAGATGGTCATCTTGCTTCTTTCATGGTTTTCACTAGGATGACCAGTTCCAGTTCATTCAATCATTTCACAGAAATCATATTTCCTAGAAATTGATAATCGTTCTGATGTCTCATCTTTTTCCAGTTGTTCCAAATCTTTAAGTATGGCACAAACCTGACACTAGGCATTTAGCTGAACCCTTTGTGGTTTTGAATAAACAGGAAATATTACTATTTATTGCACATCTGGGTTTTTTGCAAGTCTTTAATCAAAGTCAGTTGACCCCTAATATTTCACTAAGCAGCTCAATTTTTTTGTTTGTTTTTTTGTTTGTTTAGATGTGGTTTATGCATGCAGAAGCATGCATACATACATGCTTCTGCATGTCCATATATGCATGCTTTAGACGATGGATATTTTATACATGCATATAAGCATATTTTAGACTGTGATTTTGAATATGATATTTTCTTTCTTTCAAACATCTGGTTGTTTTACCCTGAATATCGGCAAAAATATTTTCGTTATTGTTACTTGAGAGTACACTCAAAGAAATGGTTCAGCACTGTACTTTTGCTTTGTCCTACCTTAACCTCTCTTCAACTAAGGTAAAAAAGACTGTGATTCATTGCTGAAGAATCCAGACTCTATTACAGAGAATGAACCTCTTTTTCACATCTGCAAAGGATGTGATAACACAAATAATATGTTATGTGCAGATGTATATGGGAAAATAAAAATATAAACTTTTATGTAATGAAAGCAAAGTTTTTTTGTTTTTTTTACTGAGATAAACAAAAGGACACATCCTGGAGTTAAACTGTTTAATTTAATTTTATGTCTGCAAATATATCTTTATGTAATATAATGACTTATTACTTCTGAAGACCATGAAGCTACATTTTTTTTTCATGGAAACTGCACAGGTGAAATTTCTCTGGGAGACTGAGTTAAATTTTTGTTACTAGAACTTTGAATTCAGACCTTGCAACGGGATTTTATCCATAAACCAGAGAAAATATTGTTTGCTGTTAGATCCCACAGCAAGCTAACAAGAATGTCAGTTAAGATATTTGCTATAAACTGTAAGGAAATATCTCTGGAGATATTTAGAAAAATGAATGAACAGTGTATTTGCAGCTTTGGTCATTTAGGTAATTTTTATCAATGGGCCTTGGCAAAATAAAGAAGAACCCAATGTACATTTACAGCTGCTTTTTTCTTGTGCTTTTCAGCTCTGCAAGTCAAAAGGGACAAGCACCAAAGATAAATACCTTTTCTTATTTCTCACTGCCATGTTCATGTGGACAGCACCACTATAGAGAGATAAAAAAAGGTGTGACAGTCTGATCTGCTGCCACTTTAGGACTGCATCCGTAGGAAGTGACATGGCAATATAAAAAAAGGATTGGTCAGTTGGGTTGCCCAAAAATAAAAGAACTTTAAAGAACAAAACAACAAAGGGAGAAGGTATATATAGTATGGGGTCAACTCCAAAGGACCAGGGGCCAGGGTGAAACAGGAACTCACACAGGTTGGGTTAAAGGCAGAGTCTGAGGGAAGGGTTCCAAGGGGATGTGAGGATTAGGAATACATGAAACATTGCAGGGGTAACCTATGGGAGTAACAAGAACTGTGAACTTTTCAGAAACATTAACATATTAACTCCCATGGTGTGATGGGAGTGAACTTTTGCTCACATAACCACAGTGATTCCTCATTACTTCTGGTGTACTTGTTTCCAAGGCTGCAAGCAAAAGCCCTTGGCTGACTCAACCCCAACACAAAGGGTTTATCTTATCATTCCAGGGACTTTTTTATTCCATATATTTTAAAAAGTCCACTTTACATTAAATCAATCTTTGATAAAATATTTATTGGAGGGCTAGTGTGTCTTTGCAGTGCCCTTGCCAGTATGAATATGTCTAGTGTTAAAGTAAATTATTGATCATTACAGAAATTTATTAAATTTACTTCTTAAACTCTCAATGACTGCTTCAGAAATAGCAAATCTTTAATACTTCCTTCATTATAAAAAATTATATGGCCTGATCTTGTACTTTCTCAAGTTCTGTACCCTATTTAATTTCTAACTTTTATTAAAACTGTTGAGAAGTTTGAATTTTCCATAAAGAGGTCTCTTAGGTGATTTTTTTTTCTTTCTTGTGTTTTAACACTTGTACAGCCTTCATTAAGAAGGATTACCTTTCTTTCCACTATTCTCCATCCCATATATATGGAAAGAAACATGTCTTCATTTAAATAATGCACGACACAGTCTTGTTTGGAAAATAGAGTTCTTGGAGCAAATCTAGATAAACAAGATAAACTATAGGGAAATATAGATCTTTTATTTCTTAAAAAATTAATCTTGGTAATTTAAAAAGCAGGACGTGTAATATGGAAAATATTCTTGCTCAGGAAAAAAATGGAAACCATTAAATTCTGATTCACAAAGAAATATCATAGAAAAGTCACATGTTAAACTAAATGAAACAATTAATGAAAATGCAGAAAGAAAAAGCTATATGCCTTATGAACTAATGTTCTTTCAGAAAGATTATTGTAAATTGTGCTCTTTGAATTAAAATGGTGCAGAATTTGACATGTTCAACCCTCATTCACTTCCCCTGATGAGGGGTTGTTAAAGGTATAATATTTAGGTCAGTCTGCCTAAATATTATATCAGTGCTTAAGCAGTAGCCTTTTTTTTCTGCTTAATCTGTATTACTCAATCCTATTGATGTCGTATCTGGTTGTCTACTTCACCAGAAATTTTTGTGAAAGTGTCTACTCAAACTTTGTTATAGGCAAAAAAGAGGTCATCATAAGCACAACACCATTTAATGTTATTTCAATGAATGTTTTAGTTGTTCAAATCAACTAACACAGAAAATCCCTGCTAATAGCACGGGCTTATTTTCAAAGCAAGTAGAAGACCCAGCATCAGTAGTTGGAGAGGTCATAGCTCTCTAGTGAATGTCCATTGGATCTTGTAATTTTTTCATGTGTCGGGATTTCATCTTTGATAATACATCTAATATTTGCTACAAACCATAAAGGAAATACTTGATATGCCGCATTTCTTTCATACAAACAATTCAACCTTTTACCAAAGATGGAATTACTTATTGAATTTCCTGAATTTGAAGCTTAATCTGCCTATGGGCCAGCTGAGTTATGTATTCCAATGCATGTTTAATAATGCTTTATATTACACAGCTTCCTGTTGCTCCACAGCAACAAAGTCTTAAGAAAATTATACCTATTCCTGCATATCAAGGAAAATTAAGGAGTTTTTTATGACTTAATTACTTAAGAAGAAGAAAAGAAAATTAAGAAATAAAAAAATCAAACCCATCAAAACCTGAGGAAATAGGAAAAGATCTTACACAGAGGATGACTTTGTATTTTACTGAATTTATTAACCAAAAAAATGAGTTTTCTTAGTCGTTATTATCTCCTCTCTCTAACTAGGTAGAAGGGAATTATGGGAAAATATTTTGATCCACTATTAGAAACTGTTCCAAGCTGTGGTAAAAAGTTCCTTAGCTCCTTCATCTACCATGTGAACATTAAGTATATGGTGCGCAATTTATCTCCTTCACGATCTCCTTTAGAAGGTTGGAATAATCATCAGCAACTAATCCAAAAGCAGCTCATGCAGAGGCTCGCAGGGCTGGCAGTCAGTTGATATGAGAGATCTTATCCAGGAATGCATTTTAAGAGTCTGGCACACAAACCTAGTAATTTGTATTCTTATACTAGGGTAATGAGAACTGATAATCTTAGTATGCTACGTGAATGAGCTGTTGTATTTTACACTCCTTAGGTCGAATAAAAAAAGTCAGAACTTCAAATTTGTCAAAAGATTGTAAGGAAACTGGAAGCAAAATAGGAAAATATTTATTTAAAGTCTTTTATAAGTACGTTAAATTTAAAGGAATAGGAAAGCATATAATTCCGAAAAAAAAACATTCCATTTGATTTTGCCTGGCCAAATTTTTTCTGTAACGGATACTGAAACTTGTATCAGAGCTTCCATAATTGGAAGTTGCTATCTTGCAATCTGTATTTCCCATTCTCTTATAACTTCTCTGTAACCAGGCCTTATAGCAATCAAGCTAGGCGGAAAATTTTAAAGATATAATGGAAGGTGTTGAATAAACTTTTTCAAGTGAGAAAAGAATTATAGGCATACCTCATAAAATTTCTGTAGGGTACTAGGAAAGATTAGAAGTCAGTAATATCAAAACAGAACACTCTGACAAATATTTTATTTGTGACAACTGTATTCAACTTAAAAAATAGGTTTTAGTTTTGGAAAAAAAGTCTTCCTGTGTGAAATATCAAGGGTTTTGATTGCATATTTTTCCATCAAGCTGTACTTTGATGGAAAATTCTAAGTCAACTTAAGACGTAATTCTTTTTCTTCTCATCTTCATATAAATATTAATTTGCTTGTTTGCATTGTGACCTTTTTACCCCAAAAGAAAAAGGAAAGTAAGTTTATTAGGACCTTAAGCATCTGCCAGAAAAGCCCACTATAGAAATCATTGGCCAGTGGTGAACAACAAACACTTAGACAGTTGCTATCTAAAATCCCACAACTTAAATTTATCCAGGCTACAAAATTTTACATACATAAAAAAAAGAAAGTTTTAAAAAGAAAAAAAAGAAGAAAGAAATAAAATAAAGAAGTAAAAGATATGGATAATAAAGAGAAATATGTGACTGGTTATGCAGAGAACAATGGATATATACTTGAAATATTTTAATGATTTTTCTTTACCCTTTCTTTAATTAGAGACATTTTATTTTTGTCTTTTGTTGTGAAGTTTTTTACAGTTTGGGGTTTTGTTTGTTTTTTTTTAATTAAAACACAATGTTTTTTAAGTCCTCTCTGGAATCTACCTTTTAGAAGTGAGACTGAGGATCCACTGCAGTATAAAGAGAATATAACTCTATATGAAATCGTCTATATTCCATAGCGTTTTTGGACATTTTTTGCCTGAAAAAGCACTTTATATAGGAATAAAAATTTTAAAACTTTGTGGCAGTGTATTTACATATTTAGGTAGAAAACAACTACAATTTTTATTGATGTTCTTTGTCGAAGAATTACATGACTGCTGTCTAATCTTCTACTTTTAAATTGTAGGAATAATAAGCATTTTTTGTCTATGTCTAAAAAGAAAATTGAACTCTTATGTTCACGTTTAATCTCAAGCTAGCATTTTTTCAATTGAATTTATATGAGTGACCATCTGTGATTATTTCAATCCTTCGCTTCCTCCACACGTGGCTAAATAATTGGTCTGGCAAGAACACATCCCTGTTTGTACTACCTTTCAGAGGTATAATTTACAAGATTAATACATAACAGACCTATCAGAATCATACAAATTATAGGCATTTTTATTAAAAAAAGACTCTATTAGCAAAGTTAGGAAACTACTTCCAGATATAGGTCTAGGAATGTCTGAGACATTTGGTTTCCACAAAGATATACAAGTATGTTATATGTATACAAGTAGATATAATGAACTTACTAACAACCATTCTTGGACAAATAAAAGATCTATTTCATATCCAGTATTCAAAAGCAGCTAACTCATATACCTAAGAAACATAGAAATATAAATGCATGAATATTTGCCCTAAATCTGTATGGAAATATGACATTTCAGGTTACAGAAAACAGGCCATAGAAGGATTTTGAAAAGGCTGATTAGTAATTAGCATGAAGCACTGCACTTAAACTAGAGTCTTGTTCCAAGTGCTGCTTCATAATTTGAAAGATTTAAAGTAGAATTTTTATGTAAAATATTTTTAATTTAAAACATACATTACTTATATACTGTTTAATAATTTGTCCTTTTGACAAACAGAATATATTAAATACTTTTATAACCTGGAAGAACCTTTGAAAAACTAAAATTGTTGCCTTTGAAATGAGTAAAGAATTACACCAGCAGTTAGTCAAGAAAACAAGGGTCATTCAACCAATACAGAAATGGATCACTCTTCAATGGATTCAGATAGTTTCAGTATTTTATTTAGAAATCTGAAGTCATCTATTCTGGAAGAAAATGCTTTTAATAATAAACTTAGGTAGCCACAGTTCACCATCAGTGATATACCACTATCAGAGAAGTGCTTTTTATTTGATGCAGCATTCATATTACTGCATCCCTGTATCTTACAAGAGTTACATGAAAAGCTTTTATTTCATGATAGTGTTTGGAGAAAATTGCTTTTTTCTTTAACTGTATAGAAAAGAAAGAAAGTAGCCTATTTTACCCTAAAAAATATTTTGAAGAATCATATCAGAACCACACATACTGTCCCCGGAAATGACCTCTGGAGGCTTTGCAGTCCAACCTCCTGCTTCAAGGGGCTGTGGTTCCATGGGTACTTTATGTACTGTATCTCAATGCTGCAGTAGTGAAGAAGGCTTTCTTATTATTCCAATGTCTTGTAGGTGTTTGCGAGTCACGTTTACCTCTGTAACCTACACTGTGATCTTCTTAGCATACGCAGGTATTAGAAAGAAAGAGGGAAAGAAACAGACACATACCTTTTTGTTTTTCAGGAGACCATGTCATGGAAGTCTTCAGAAAAAATGTTGTCAGGTAGCTTTTAGCATATGGTCAGGTCTTATAGTTAAGAACAGGTGCTGGTCTTGTCTAGTTCCAATTTATGCTGTTTGGAAAATGATTGGGTGCAGCAACACCCCAATGCTTTTGTAAGCACTTTGCATATGTATCTGTGCAGACAAAACCATAAACTTTTAAGATGCTTCTGCATCACTCTGTATCCAAAAAACATAACTCCCTAGCTTTAATGGCCCTTGGATCAGGGCATTAATCAAAAATTCAAAGGCTTTTTTTTTTTTCTTTATATGATTGTTTTTATATGGGAAAATTATAAAGCTTCTGTAAATTCTGCAGTCATTTTTATGAATAAAAATAATCATGAAATTTGAGACTGCAAGAAGTCTAACTTCAGACAAAATTTCAGTCCTTATAGCCTATAACAAACAAATACTTAAGAATCTATATAATATGATTCAGCCTTCATATTATCATGTAGGGCAGAATGACAGCAGCTATCCTCTGCATAATATTTCCTTTCAGGAAATCTGAATGTGTGAGTGATCAATAGGCAGCAATGCCATCTCCCTCCTCATCTCTCCTGAAGTGATATATTACTTAAAGACATTTGTGTAACATGAGGCAATTAAGATCTCCAAATATTAATCCTCATTTCATTATTATATCATGGAAACACTTACCTATTGTGAACAATGACATCTAAATACTACATTTCCTATTTAGTGATATTTTACATTCATCCTTAAGTTATGTGAAACAACATTGTGGAACACTGAGCACCTCAAGATGAGCAAGATGAGAAACACAATCTTTAACTGTTGCTCAAGAACCTTTCCTCTGTAAAAAATTATGGACGTTTTTCATTCTCCTCCAAGTACCCAAAATTCCAGGGTGTCTGGATTCCCATAAACTAGCCCAGAATTGTCAGTCTGGAATCTCGTTTGTATCAAGCTTGAAACTTCTTGTATCAAGTTTCATAAATATCTGGTATCTATGGGATCTGATCTAACAGGCATATCTAAAGGATATTTGACAAACAAGATTTTTGTAAAAGTGCAGTGGAAACAACCTTACACTTGCAAAAGAGCATGCTTGAATAGACCACTAGTTAGGCCAAATCCTCCTGTTTTGCATGCCATATGAACTTTGTAAACATACTGTGTTTCGGGGATGGGAATCCATTATATTCTACTCTCCAAAAAGGATAAATAGCCAAGATAAAAAAGAATTTGTCTAGTTTGGTCTCCTTACTCAGGAAATGTACTTTATTTTTTTTTTTTCTTTTTTGCGTGATACACTACACCATTTCAGTAGGGAAAATGAGGGAAAGTAGCAGATTATATTTGAAAGAATTTTTTTGGTAATATGTCTTAGAATGGAACCATTTAATTTGCATTCAATTCAAATACGTGTCATTATGGAAGTGTTATGTTGGCTTTGAATTTGGAAAAATGGAAAAATACCGAGCTGTCTCTTAATTTAAAACTAAAAATAATACTAATTTTTATGAGCTGACAAAGTAAATTTCATAGTTTCTTTTAAAAAGAAAGTTTATGCTAGCATGCTATAAGATTTCATATATAAATGGTTTCAGATTTTTTTCTATTTGAAGAACTAATTATCTACTCTTCTGTAGTTTATTTGGAAAGTAATAACAACTAGAATTTAAAAAATTCTCAAGTAGTAAAAAAACAATTATCTGAAAATGAAATAATCTGAATTAATTTTTCAACAAAAACAAACAGCTGAAGTTGCAATAAATAACACTTCTCCTTGAAACATGAAACCATATTGTTTCTTCTTTTATGTATTCCGACATTCCATTTCATAAACTATAAGGAAAAAATCAAGTAGAAGTAGACCTTCCAGTAGTAATATTCACATACTGTGAATGTTTTGAAGTTAATGTCTTATGACATGAAACTTTGGTAAATGTTTTATGAAATATACTGTGCACGTCTACTTGCACTCTTGCATCCTGGTGAAGTTGAATAAATAAAATAAAAATTCTTCATTACATCTTGCTTTCATACAGCTGAACAGCATCTGGCCTTTTATGTTCTTCCTCGAGGTTAGCTGCTTTCCATTAGACTGTAGCTCTTTAGAACTTGTTCTGTTGTGTCAAAAAGCCAAGGCGGACTGTTAGTAGATGCGCAGGAAAGAAAATACCATGCTTTATCTTTTCAGTATGGAGATTAACTTCATCATATTGATTCCAGCTACAGTCCACTTCTGTTCTAAGGAATGAAAAAAATTGACTCCTCAAACATCAAGAATGACATAAACTTTGGAAAACTGAAAAAAAATGACAGTTTTTGAACTATGACAGATTATCTTCCTTGTCTCAAATCCCCAGTGGTGCACCAATCATGAGGTACCAGAGGAACTCACCAGCGAAGGCAATGTATACATTGAAAAAACTCTCCAAGGAGTAGATTTCAATTGCAACAGATTGTAATGCCAGAGGGCAGTCTATGGTTGAACGTGAAATTCATTAATGGAAATGTAGATATTCTTTGTTAAGGAGTACAACAAAAGACAAATGTGCCAGTCTTAAGAAAGTTTCTGATCTTTTGAATTAAGTGTTTGATAAGTCTTTAATCTCAGGATGATTTCAGCACATCTACGTGAAACTTGCAAATTGTTTTGGTGTGACTGATAAAGTATATTGCTGTAGACATTGACATCCTCAGAATAATAATCCAGAATTCCTTCTAGTAATGACTATGAGATTCAGTCTCCATTTTCCTCTTGTCATTATTACTCTATCTTGCTATATCTATAATCTATCTATTATCAAAAAATGTCNGATTCAGTCTCCATTTTCCTCTTGCCATTATTACTCTATCTTGCAAAATAATGTATTTTTTGTGGTAAATATCATGTTTTATTGACTCACAAAAAGTGGATCTTTCTAAGGTGGTGTGGTTTCCCATCCTGGTCAAACTTATTTCTTCAGTTCAGCACACTATAAAATTAGTAATATATTTGTAAATAAGTAAGTGGTACATGGCAAACATCTTCCATTTGGAGTCATACAGGGAATATTTTTGTCATGCTAAGAGGAGCTGAAGACTGATCCTCAGATTCCAATCAGAGAAACAATGACTGCAAGTTAAAAAGGATTATTTTCAAATCTAATACGTCTGACACATCACTGAAAATAAGTACAAACTAGTTTTCAGTCTGGAATAGATGACAGAAAGGTTGATCCTTCATTCAAATGGAAAAGAATGTGTAAAAATATTAGACCATTTCTGAATATGCAAATACCCTAATTGATGTGTATATTCATAGTCTTTGTTGGATAGGGTTTTTTAAGTGGGTTGGATTTTATTTCTTTTAAAAAGCTTGGAGAGGCATCACTGAAGGCAATATAATCAAGTACCAGTACTAAAAGTCTGTGGGAAAATTACCTGTAGCAAGAAGAAAAAGAAAGAGAAATACATATCTTCTATGAAATTGAAAAGATAAGAACAGTTTAAAATAAAAAAGTGTAATTAATTGTTTTAATATGTTTATTTAGGGAACAGGTCTGTGGTGTTACTTAATATATTTTCTGCACTCAAATGTGAGGTAAAAAATGGTAGTGTTGATTACCTTGAGGTACCCTAGCAACAATATCATAGCTGCCACTTACACCAGTGTGCTTGAGGAAGCATTGTTCTTGCACTCAATTAAACTATCATGCTGACAGGAGAAAAATGGATCCACTTTGTTGCACACTGTCAAACATGCTTTGCCTTCCAACCTCCATTATTCTAGCTAAATAAAAATGTATCAAACCATTTAACTGTGCCTGTCACTGAAAAAAAAAATAAAATAAAATATGACAATAGGGTTTTAACAGGAAAATTTATGAATACTCTTCCCAGCTTTCTGCAAACATCAATAACATTAACGACACATTTCCAGTTGTTATAATATTCCAAGGGACATTTAGAAATAGATATCACATCCTTCTTTCTTATATGATGTCTTTTTTTTGTCATAATTTTATTTTTATAAGCAGACAATGATTTTCTTCAGCTGAAGAATGTTCATATAAGGTCAAACATTTGTCCTTGTTCGTTATGGCAATGTAAACTCTCCTCATAGCTGGAAAAACCACTATCTGAATGTAAGGCAATAGACAGACCCCTCTCTTCTCATTATAAAAAACCGACTACATGGCATGTCAGTAGGCAACATGATGATAGGAAAGTGGACAGCGAGCCACATCCTAGAGATTCCTGGATACTGCCAAACCTGTAGCTGTATTTCAGACTGCCACAGAGCACAGTTGCCCTTGTAAAGTGAAAGGCCTGACTCTCCCTTCTGAAGGAAAGCTAAATGGTAAAGGTCTCTTTAATCCTGCTGAGTGAGGCTCTGATACAGCTGTGTAACTGACTTGCTTTGACACTAATTTAGCTCACTCTTCTTTCTGGTGCTTTGGGGCTGCAAGGGAAAAGAATGTTTGCCACACAGTTGTCCTCAACATTCTGCCAAGTAACTGTTAGCAGCTAAGCAAAGTGACATCTGTGCATGTGGCAATTGTCTTTAGTCTGAAGCTATTTCTCTTAAATCTAAGCCTGAAGGCTTGAATCACCATTTCCCCTCATCTTGCCAATTGCAGGGTGTTATTTTTGCACACATTTTTATTTGGAAATAACTACTGAAATCAAAGACACTGAAATAATAAACTCTGTTATCAAGTACCATTTACATTTGTATTCTCTTTCTTTTCTCTACACTAAATTGAGACCTCTGAGAATTTGAAAAAGAACAGTTTAATGGGTCTGATTCAGTATTCAAAGCTTTCTATTGCTATTTCCATTAAACAAATTAAATTTTTAACTGCATTTAATTATTCCATATAATAAATTTATTTGATTTCTTTTCCTATGTGAAACAAAATTCTTTAAATGGTGACGTCTATTGTCATTTTGATGCTCTAAGCCATCCCACCTGCTCCCCAGTTGCTCCTCCAGATCCAGGCATGGGTTTCCATAGGTTCTATGGCATGTTCATGAAGCACATTTACATGTGTTTGAATATGCAAACACATCTAAAATGACATCATATAACTAATTTAATGCAAAGTTATTGCACCTACATTTTCCCTTTTTTCTCACCCTTACCTGCACAAGCAATACTCAGTATTGTCTTTCATTGTCTGGAATAAAGACAACAACAAAACAAAGGTGTTGTCACCACATTTACTCATCATAATCTTCCAAAATAGACAGGTTTTTTTGAATAAATTATTCTCAGGTATAGAAAAAAGAAATAATACTTCTTCTCTAATAACTGAAATTTTGATTTTTGCAAACCAACAAGTTTTACATCTATAACAAACTGATAACACTTCAAAAATATTAATAAGGAAGTTGCTTTGTTAACAGAGTCAAAATGTGGCCAGATCCTCGAACTACAGAAATTAGTATAGCACCATAAAAGTTGTTATATCTATGCAAATTTGAAAGAACTGAGAATCTGACTTTCATATGTAATATAGGAAACCTTTCTGTCAGAAATTTATGTAGAAGAATATGAAGAACTCTCATTTGTATATACAAATAGGTAAGACATGGACAGTATTTTGAACTAAAGAATATATCTTTTTACTTTGAGTTTATCAAGACTTCAATGCTAAATTTAGCATACATATGTATACATGTAATAATTAAGCTGATTCTTCACTTTACAAATAGGAATTAGAAAAAAACCCTCATGCATAGTCAGTTTACAAAAGATTTGCTTGGAGGAAGATAAATACAGGTCAGAAATTGTGTTTTGGCACCATGTCAGTCATGCACAGAAATTGAATGGCCCTACCGCACTCAGGATAAGATGCTTCTGTCCACATGACAACAGTGAGAATCGTGTTTAATTCCCAAGTAGTTTTAAACTTGTGCATGCAGAAGTTGCTGCCTTCTTTAAAAAGTGATCTTTAAGAAAAAGACATTTTAAAAACTCTTTATTTCTTTTACATTAATTGAGAGCAGTTCCTTGATTAGCTTGAAAATCAGTCAGCAATAAGCTTTTTCCTTTTTTGTAAGTTGGAAAGAAAAAAAATACAAAATTATACAGAATAAATAGTAAATATAAATCTAGCGAGAATTCATTGCAAAAATAAACCTGCAGTGTTTTACGTGTTTGTAACCTATTTGTTTGACAACATTTTATTTCCTTCTATTTTCAGAAAATATATTTTTGTACAAATAGCTAAATACTATTATTCTTCCTCATGTGTGTATTGTTGCAGTTATTCTGTCTGAGCATTACTTTTGGTTAGGGTGGAAAAGGACCTGTATATGCACTTGGAAATTCCTAGCCACAGCAAACTCATCTCCTTCAAGAATATTTAAAGCCAGCACAGAAGTTATTTATATACATATGTATATTTATATATATATATATATATATATAAACCCAAACTTATTAAACACAGTAACATATTTACAACTGATTCTCAGTAGCTTTTCAAATTGCCCAGGATTATGAGTTGAAACACCAGTGATGCACAATATTTTATAGCAGCAGCTCAAGAAAAGATTGTCCAAACTTAGGTAAAGCTATCTGGTAGGGAAAGTAGCAAAAGGCTTGCAGTTTTCTTTGTTGAAGATGTTGAGTAAACATAGTTACATATTCTTCCTTCCACATACTGATACAGAATGCACATGAAGTTCTGTGTAAAATACTTAAATATTTGCAGGCTCTGGGTGAATACACAAAAATATTTTATCTTTTTTCCTTTTTAACTGACGTTTAGTATGACAACTTTTCAACTCCTTTCATATTTATTATAAAGGTATGTTAGGTGTAGTTGTAGACAGTGGTCACGTATGCAGTGCATGTACTAACCTAACCTATACACTCTAAGGTTATAAATACAAACACAGGTGTTGGGTTTTTCTTTTTTTGGTCTTTTTGGGTTTTTTTAAAGAAATCTAATTAAATGGAGGGAAAAATGAAGGTTAAGATAATGAACATCTTTTGTCCATAGGTTGGGAAACAGAGAACAGAACAAAGAGTGGCATACACACCTTTTCAAAATGATGAGGAATAGTGCAATAAGCAATCTTCCTCCCACAGTTCAATACACAAAATTCTTGTTTAACTTGGGGTGCGACATATTGCCTGCACTCAACCCCATGGCTTCCCACAGTGATCCCTGAGTTTTTCTTTGCTAGGATTACTGCTGTGCTTAAGCTCTGACTGTTGACATGTTATTATAAGGCACTTTATTTACAATGATTCCACTCTTAAAATAAAATCACAGAAGGTATCTGTGACTATAAAATCACAGCCCAATGTATTATCCCTTCACGTTTGCTGCTCCAGGACTTCCAGATAGTCAGGCTCAGCATGTAAATTAGCCTTGAGTTCAAAATACTCATTTTTAGTTTGTTCTAGAAAAACCTTTCTTGGCCTGGAGTACATGAGTGTCTCCATTAGCTTCAACTCTTCATGTGCTCCAGGATAACGAACTTCCATATCAGGCTGGAGCTGGACTATATTTTTTCTTAGGTACTCTGTGATCCCTAGTTGCTGCAGTTCTCTCTCTTTTTCAAGGATGTTTCTATACAAACAGCTAGCATCCTGAAAAGACAGAAATTCAGCAGATTGATCTGTAGCCTTGTATTTGATATTTGGACCTGTAAGTGGTGAACTGTTCTCTCTTTCCAGGAGACTTCGGCGAAGATATTTGGAATCATTAGTTTCCTTTTCACTTCCCTCCTCCAGCTGCTGCTCGGTATGCTTGGGGCTGAAGGATGGGCTGTGGTACACCTGAACCATGGGGGTAACGATTCGTTGCTCATAGAGAGTGGCAGCTGGGCGCTCCGTGGTGTGGTGTGTTGTCTTATGCCCGTACATGCTGTACTGAAGGTGAACAGGGCTGCTGTCCCTCACTTGTTCATCCACTTGTTTCTTTTTGCATCTTCGACGCCGGTGCAGAACAAGAACAACTATTCCTGCTGCACAAAATACAATAGTTATAAACACAATGAGCAGTCCTAATATTAGAACAGAAAGTGGGACAGCATCTGTAAGGGACCGCAGGATGGTATCTGCGGTGTTGGCAGTAGGAGAGGAAGTTGTCACAACTACAAAACTGGCATGAGTTGGTAGGGCAGGGCTGTTTATTAAACCTGGGCACAAGACTTCACTGTTTAGGGATTTCAATTCTTTTTTTGCTAAGTGCCTGGGAGATTTACAAAAAATATCACCCATCATGGTATTCTTACTCAATTTTTGTATCCATTTTTGCAGTCCAACTGAATCACAAGTACAGTCCCAAGGGTTGTCTTCGAGTTCTATTTGTACCAGCATATCCAGTTCATCCAAGACATTGCTCACAGGCAAATGAGAAAATTGGTTTGTTTTCAGATTTAATCTGGTGAGGGGAACACCTGAAAAGATATGGGGTGGCAAAGCCTGCAGAAGGTTGTTATTTAGGTAGAGGACTTTCAGTTTTGGCATTACATTAAATGTCCCTGGCAAAACTTCTTTGATGGCATTATATTCAAGGTACAAGTACTCAAGGTGCTGAAGGCCAAGGAATAGATTCTGACTAAGCTTTGTAAGATGATTACCATTAAGATATAGTTTCTGTAGTCTAGTTAGATTCATAAAGGAACCTTCCTCAAGGATCTCAATGCGATTGTTCCCCAGGTGAAGCATTTCCAGGCTAGCATAGTCCACAAGGTCTGATTTCAATAGTGTCTGAATAATGTTTCCAGCTAGGATAAGCTTTTTAGGATTTGGAGGAGGGGGTCCTAAATCAGACAAGCTTTCAATATTTCGCTCCTGGCAGTGCATAAGAACTCCTGAGAGCATATGGCTGGTGCAGTGACAAGGGACAGGACAAGAGATTCCTGGAAACGTAGTAGGCTTGGAAGTATGAAACACTAAACTTGGTTCTTTAGTAGGAGCTTTCAGGAGAGGAATCACCTTAGTCGATAGATGATTGTCACTGATAGAGGTGGTTACAACCAAGGGCAGTGACCCTGAAGGATCTTCAAGTTCATTAACAGGATGGGTGGGACAAAGCGATTCTTTTTTTAGCCGGCTTAATATGCTGCCTTTGATGACTGAAGGACTGTTGCATACAACATCACCTATTATGGACTGAGGAGGCATGTTTTCTAGCCATATCTTCAGCTGCAACAAATCACAGTTACAGGCCCATTTATTATCTTCCAACTGAAGGTCCAGTATTCTTCCAATGTGTTCCAAAAAGCCAACATAGGGCAGAGTCTGTAACTGGTTTCCACGCAGATCTAAATGGGTCAATGGCACAAAACGAAATATGTTTGGAGGAAGATACTCAATGGCATTATCATTCAAAATCAGTACTTTAAGCCTGTTGAGCTTGCTAAAGGCACTTGCTTCAATCACTGTGATGAAATTGTTGTCTGCTTGAAGAAACTCCAAATTTTCCAATCCATTAAACGTATCTTCTTTAAGTGTTTCCAAAGAATTGTGATTGATATGAAGTTGCTTAAGAAGGCTGAGACCATTGAAAGCCCCAGGCTCAATATCTGCTATATTGTTAAAACCAAGATGCAGAGAAATAGCATTAACAAGACCAGCAAAATCATTCACGTGTAACATACTCAGACCATTGTTTAACAGATTAAGATGGAAAGGCCGTGATGGTGGAACATTTATTTCTGATATCATCTTGATGTCTCTTTTGTCACAGTTGATAATCATGGTATCATCCTTTTCTTCACAGGAACACAGACTCTGACAAGATCCTCTGACTGAAGAGAAAGACGGCTGTGACTGGAAAGGATCAGATGCCACCACAACTGAGCATAGAAAAAAAATCCAGAGCTTCATCTTGTCCAGCAGATTCTAAAAAAAAATAAAAAAATAAAAAAAGGAAAAAAAAAAGAAGATAAATAATAAAGTCATGATTTCACAAGGTTTGGGTTGTTTTTGTTTTGCTGGGGTTTTTTTGTTTGTTTGTTTTTTGTTTTCCCTGGTGCAACAGCAAGAGAAAAAACATTCCTAATGCTTGTCATTGAGCTACTTCACCTTCCAAACAGTATCTTATTGTGCAAAAGAGTTGAATTATTTTCTAATTAGAGAATATATATTTAGTTTAATGTACTGAATGAATAAACAGAGTCATAAGGGGAAATCTTGAGACCTTTCATGCTGATATCCAAAGTAGGAAGTAATCAGGAGTGTGTTGTTTTTATTTATATACTGTATAGACTGCCAGTGAACAGCAGTAATAACTTACTGTCCCAAGCAACTTATATCAAAGCTAATATAATATTTTGAATCGTTGCTTGGTGTCACTTCATAGCAATGCAAATTTTAAGAGCACTTTGCTAAGATTAACTTAATGTTACCCAGCTGCTGAAGAGAAGAAGTAAGATTTTGTTTGTATCAGTAATGTGTTGTGAGCAAAAGCCCATTCTGTCAGGATGCAGGGAATCTCTCTACTGTTCTGCACTATGTATGGAAATCAAAGAACATTTCCTCTGAAATCCTTGTACCCACAAACTGAAAAGGAAGTAGGCAAAGTAATCATCTCTCTTTCCTTAAATTTTAATGCATATGTTGTAGTTTGTGGGTGAAAGTGGTGCCACAGCACATAGTAGTGTAATGTTTGCATATAATATACATATAAAAAATTTGCGTACACAATTAACATTAGAAAGAGAGAACCGAAAATGGAGTACATGTCAGAAGAAACAAGCAAGCAAGGGCAAACTTTTTTTGAGATTAATATCAGACTCCTCCCAATGATTATAATCATCAATTTCCACAGTGAAATGTATATGGAACCGACTGTGCTTTGCAAATTAAAAATTATCACCAGTATCAACCATATGTTATGTAATATAATTATCACCTTTCAATCTGATCTTAAACTTTGAAACTCTTGATAAATGCATCATTAAAATACAGCTATGGAGTTTCAAGCAAAATTTGGATGTTTAAATTCATCATTTATTATTGATTTGAATTAATTTGTCCTACAGTCTATTAGAAGATTCTCTGTTCCTTTCTTTCAAGACTGCCTAATTAGCAAGATCAATGGTCTTGATATATAAGGTAGAGTGAAAACATTCTTTATAATCTTAAGTATTTCCACATTCCTAAAAAAGTAAATAATAACAACCAAAAAAAAAAAAAAAAAAAAACCAAAAACCAAAAAAACCAAAAAAATCTGAAATGCAATGGATTATTGAAAATCCAGTACTGTTTATGGGTGTGCTATTTATTTGAGGACTGATCTAAGCAAAATTCTCAATCCATCTAATAAAGATCAGAATCTTTCAAACTAAGCTATTGAAACATGAAATATAGGATGTCACTACACAACTAGCTGTGTCAGTTTCTGAAAGATTAGAACCTTTTACAAGGATCAATTCAACTACATGCATGAACATTTTTATAGTGTGGCCACATGATTTGGCATCTCATCAATGCATATTTTAAATATCATGCACCTTGGTTGCTAGAAACACTATTTCTCAAGGCTTCACTTAGAACAGATTGCAAATCTTTAGACATGCAGGCACTTAAATGCTGTGGAATGAGTATTACACACACAGTCACACACACACACACACACACACACACACAAACACACATACAAAAAGAACAACAGCAAGTGTGTGCACAGTGAATTTTGTTTTTCTCCATTAGTAGCTTCTGATAAGTGAGAGTAGAAATATGAGTTTAGCAGTAGTAAGTGCAATTCACAGTGTGAGGAAGAGTATTCTTAAAAATATGAGCTTTTTTCTTTGTTTTAGTAGCTGCAATATAATTTTGTTGTCTCATATAACCCTCCTTGAACTCCAGCTGCCTATGTTTAATATATATGCCTTTAAGTCTGTTTTCCCAAGAAGTATTGGATAAGACACATCATGTCAAGATGTTATTTTGAAGTATGCAGAATAATTCTAGGATCATATTATGCTAGACACTTATTCTTGCTTTACATGAATCACTATCCTTTCCAGTGACCCAAGGTAAAAAATACAAGCTCTTGACACAGATGCCGGCTTCAAACCTACACTATGACTAATTCAACTTTATTTCTGTACACTTTTTCTCATTACAAATTCCAGCGTCAATCCGCATCAAATTCAAACAACACTCATAAAGTCCCTGAGCAAAATTAAACTAGAAAAAAAAAAGAAATCTGTAAGGCATGTTGCATTTATTGCATATTGAGAAATTAGGTTATAAAAATGAAAGCCCTCCACTCAGAGATGAAAGTAACAACCTTTGTAACTATTTGTAACCAACCATTCACATTTTAATCATCATCATACTTCTGTAAGCAGCACTGCCAGAACTCTCTCACACACATATATATACCCACGCAATAAAAATTAATAAGAGAGTTATATTCTTTTTCCTTTCTCCAGTTTTTTCTTTTCTTTTTCTAAACAATCAGAAACATGTAATGAAGTTCTCAGTGGGCTAGTATTGTAAACTAAAAACTGCTTTCATGTAACAGATGATTAACATTTATCTGAAAGAATTCTCAATACAACAAAATGTAATTTGAAAGACTTGTAAAACTGACCTTTTCATGTGGTGAGGTTTTTCAGCAAATTCCACATAGGAACCTAAGTTTTTTTCTCATTTTATCTGGTTTCATGTAAGTCACTGCTGACTGCATACTGTAACTAAACTCTGTAGGAATTCTAAAAGACTAAAAAATGTCACACTTCTTTCTATGAGGCAAAGTTGAAGACTTCCAGAAGTAGTCAGCTTACAGCAAATCCATCTCATGCTTGCTAAGTAATAACTGATTTAGTTTTAAAACATTGAAATAGCTTGTTTCATTATGCTTGGGGGTTTATTTTTTTGGTTGTTTTAATTCAGTTATTTACAAAAAAAAAAAATATGGCAACAATTTTCAAAGCCCCAAGCTAAGAATTGGCAATTTCTATAAGCCTTTGGGATTTTTTATTAAATTCCTAAGGGAATCACAGTCAGATGATGCATTTAAGACCACTTTTACACTTGAGGAAATAAAACCAAACACCCATTCCTCTCCCCCAAGGGATTAAAAAACCGTGTTCCCTGAATGCACATATTCTATCAGTTTGAATAAATGTGCCTGCAAACTATTTAAAATACAGTATAAATTACCATCATTTAACATAAAAGTTATACAAAGTCATGCAGAAAAATCTATGCAACTTGCACTGAGAAATGAAATTCTCATGTGCTTAGCTAATTAACTAACTGAAGTCTTTCTTACCTGTACAGCAGCAACACTCCCTGATACACTCAGTAATACACAGATGGAGCAGCTATTTCCATGCAATGTATTTTTCCCCTCTGAAAAATGCACACTTTCTTTTGAGTTTCCCTTTGCTGCAAGCTCCAGTAATACTACAGCTCCATAAAGTTAAAATCCTTGTTCAGAAGACATAGTACAAAGCGTTCGATTGAAAAAATCTTCCAGGCAGCCGTGCACGTCAGACCATCCTGTAAGCAGTTGTCCTTTTTCCTCAATTAAAATTCACAGCATACTTCACAGCTAGGCTGACTTTTCTGCATATAGTTAACTGTTTGCAAGCATTTGGATGCAGTAAACAAACAAGATGCTCAGCAGAGCTTGACTTGATCACTTGGTTTGTCAGATTTTTAGATGCAAGCTGCTCCTGTGTTCTCTCTGTTCTTTCTAGTCTTTCTTGTTAGCTCAGTTTGTTATTAGTCAGATTGCCAGGGGCTGGGAGGTAGGCGTAAATAAAGAGACTTCTTGGCTTTTGACTCAGCCTTTAAGCCCTTCCCCACCAGAGAGCTTTAATCTGCCAATGTCATTTAATGCAAGATACAGCTCCACCTTGAGACAGATCAGCTCCTCCTCCTGCAATTTCTCTCACCTCCTTTTCCCCTTATCTAAGTAAGGGAAAGTAAAATTCAGCTTATTTTACCTCAGAAAGTAAAATTCAGCTAAATATCTTCTAGATTGCTTAAGGACTGTTAATGCCTGATTTTGCAAAACAGTAAACATACACTGCAGCTCTTGCAGTTTGTTCTCTGGGGCAGACCTTGCATTTAGTTTGTATCTAAAAATGCTTGCTTTATTAACCTGAAAGCATTCCAGTCCAAACAGACTCCACAAAACACATTACAAGGGAAACTTTGTCCTCTGGAAAATACTTCTATCATGTTGAAGTGCAGAATTATTCAAATATATAAATGAGACTGTAAAGCTCTCAATCCTGGGCACTCAGGGTGACTGGGGTAGGGGTGAGTATGCACAGTTGTATATAATTTATTTTGGAAAAATAAAATTATGCAATATTAGTGCTTATGCTGCACAATGACTGCCATCAGCCCTTTTTAAAACTGCCCATCCTGTTCTGTAGGAAGACTGGACTGATTGTAATTGTCTGTTTTACAGATGTTAGCACAGTGTTGGTATCTGTCCATGTGAAATTGCATTTTATTTCCATGAAACACTGCTTTGATAAAAAAGGTCTGGTTTGGGGGAGGGCATTTTTAAAGGCATGTGTCATGCTTAAGGTATTATTTTCTTTGTGCTGATAAACAGGCAATTAGCAGATACAGTACAGCTACAGGAAAATGTTTATTCCATGTAAGGAGGATTTTCCTTATCCCTCCTGCACTGCATGGGATGTTTTTATAAAAGGCAAATGCTACTTCCTTGTTCATCCCACTGCCACAGAGTCACAAAACCTTTTGGTGAGCAACAATAGATGTGGTGTTCCAGCATATTTGCCCTCTAGAGCATAACATTTCTGTTTTGTTCCTATTGTGCCTTGGATTATTATACAGACTGGTTACTACAGCTTCTAGTAACTTCTGTTGCACTCATAGGTCTCTAGGTGGCCTCGTTGACCTTAAAAGGGCTATGGCAATAAATGTTCCATGTGACAAAGGTTATCATGGTCTTGTCCTATATTTATACTCACACACATATACGTTAACTTATATATATGTAATTTAGAAAAAATAATACTTAAAAAAGATAAAATATTCCTGAGGAAGAGCAGCAATATGATTTCCATTCCTTTCAATGCAAAACTTTTTTTATTTTTATTTTGCAGTTTCTACTTTTAATGAACCTTGTTACTCAATCCAACTTGCGGGCTGTTTTTACTGTTAAGGCTCAAAGGTTTGCACCTGTCTGTTACCAGCCAAATAAATCATTATTTTCTTTATTAGTTTTAAATTTAAGAATTTTAAATCATAGTATTTCTATTTTTCGCTTAACATTTTTCAAGTGTTAACACTTGTGGTTGGCTGTTTTAAATACAGAATATCTCTGACAAGAGGTATTTACACTAAGAGTGAAAACAGCATCATTCTTTGTTTTTGAGTTGACATCCACAAGAGCAAAACATGATCACAAAATTTTTTACAGAAATCAGTTGATAAAAATAGGACAGAATTTCCTAACCTAAGCGTACAGAATTAAAAACCACTGAAATATTTATCAATAATATTTGTCATTGAAAAACTGCATCTTTATCAAATTTATAAAAATGGTTAATGATTGTTTTTTCTACCATAATTTTATGAATCATTAAGCAGATCATTATAAAGAATGTGATTCTGCAAGTGCATCTGCACGTCAGTTGAATCAACACAGGGTTTGTACCCTGTACTTCAAATCTTCATCAATTGCTCCGACAATTTTAAATTTTACAAATCTTGGATATATATAAATCTAAAACTGTCAGGTTTACATTTACTGCAGGCTTATGATTTACAGATTAGTCTTCAAAATAATTAACTTTCATGGTGACTTGTTAATTTGTAATTTCATGGTTTAAATATAACAGGAGGAATAAGCATCTGTGTTTGTTATTTTGGTGGAAAGAAAATATTTTTTCCCATTATTTCCATTATTCTGTCTTCTCAGGATGCACACAGGGAGCCATTGATAACACAAAAGATGTAGGAGGTAAGTAATATATCCTCCTCTGCTTGCAAGAAGCTTCAAGTCTGTATCAACAACTCTTCCCCTATATTTCTTGCAACATGAACCCTTTGAACTCTCTTATGATTACAGGTTTGACAGCTTAATATACTATATTATAAGGAAGTATTTTCCTGGAAACACTAAGTAGCATCGGACTATTCACACATGAGAGAGCCTGCTGAGGAGCTCAAAACTCATACATACATTATAAATTAAAATTGTATATGGAAGAACTGTCACAAAGGATAAGACTTAACTTTGAATGTGGCATATGCACATACACCCAAACCAAAATAAAACAAAACAAAAACCAAAACGAAACAAAACAAAACAAAACAAAACCTAAAAACAACCCCGTAATGTAATGTACTATAATTATGGACACTACCAGTGCCTACTTTATTATTTAATTCAGACACAGAACACCTATTTCCCTCACAGAACTACTGTCCCTTTTTATATATTGTGATAGGTCCTACTCAAAACCACCTGCTCTGAACATACCATTTGTGTGGCTTTTTGCAGTCATGAACTCATTGCAATTGTGTAAATAAAGGTCAGGATTCCCCTCTACAAGTGATACACAGACCTAGCGGCTATTCTCTAAGCATTAAGTTTCATCTGTATACGACCCTTATTGGGAGGCAATTCTCTGAAAAATCTGCTGAAAAAGATCTTCAATTTGTAAGGAAACAGGTTAAAGGAACAAATTTCCATTATCCTTATACATTTTCTAACTAAATTGATGTAGTCTCATATTTGTATACTTAATACATGAGTACACAAATCATAAAATCATAGAATCATAGAATGGTTAATGTTGGGAGGAACCTTAAAGATCACCTGAAGAATCACCTCCCTTATCCTGCTGGCCAAGCATCTTATGCAGCCAGGGATATGGTTGGCTTTCTAGGCTGCACCTGCATATAAGTGACATTATATGCATTGGTATTCCTCATCATAAAAAAATCACATTCCCTGAAAATAAATATTTCAAAGAAAGACACATTGAAGTCAATGTTCTTTATAAGTCATTAGTCCAGTCAAAAAGTCATATGGTACTCTAAATGTTCTTGAGTGAAAATGCATTTTATACTGCTATACTTAAGAACGTGATTCCTTACAAAATATTGGATTCTTAGTAATTCAATAAAATATGATGCAATGGAAACAGACGAAACCAAAGTATTTCCCTTTGCATACTTCTTTAGTAATCCTGGTTTTTTGTAGAAGTCAGATCACTGAAAATATGTAAACATTTCTGAAATTCGCAGTTTCCTTCTTCAGTATCTGTGCAATAAGTATTGAATCTTCTTTATTTTTTGTTTATTTGTTTGTTTGTTTGTGTGATTTTTGGGTTTGTTTAACCCCTCAACAGTAAAGTTCCAATTCTACATAATATAAGAACAGTTTAATATCAAAATTAAAATGTCCTATCCTATTCTGAGATTGTTCCTCTTGCTCGTAAATTTTGATTATTGGAGTGAGAAATATTTCTTGATTTGAATCAACTTCTTGGAACTGATTCTCCTTACCTCTCCTCCTGAACTTGGCAATATTTGAATATCAATTAAAAAAAATGTCTAGAGGTGATTGGCCTGTAGAGGACAAAAGTCACCTGACTACTTGCAATCTTCAGTTATGATGAATCAGTAGCATATTTTTCAAGATGTATTTTGCTTGCCAGTGACCCAAGAACATACATAAAAAAAAAATTGAGTCATGATTTGGAATTGTGTAGTGTGCTAACAGTGCAAAAAGATCCCTACTAGTCAATTTGTACTCCCTTAATAATTTTTGAAACTCAGAGGCATTTTTGTCCATTGACCTTAATTACTGTAGGTTTAGACTGAAGTGATCCTCTGCACTACCACATAGCCATTCAAAACTTTTTTTGAATCTGAATGTGATAAAGTACTTTTTGTCCATGCAGAAGAGAAAATCTAGTGTGAAATCAATAGAATTTGCCTGGACTTCTATGGACTTTAACTTCTTTTCTGATTACATTGGGCTTCCAGTCAGTATCCACTTAAAAAAACACTTGTAAGTTTATATATGTTAGTTATGTTTTACTTACCTTTTACTTTTACAATCATGTGTTATAGTCAGCCAATTAATCACCAACTGCATCTCTGAGTAGTCAGCTTCAAATTATAGTTACCAGTACTCCAAATGAAGTACATTCAGATTTCCTGACTTTCATGCCTGAGAGCAGCTGACTGCCTAGCCCTCATAAAACTTAAAAAAATATCACTTCAGTACCAATAATCGATGCAGCCCAAAGTTATAGGAGTTGCATAAATCTTTTGAAATTAGTAGTGGAATATTTTCTTCTTCTCCACTGCAAGAGAAGTAGAAATAGCCACTGGGTGTGCAGTAATCAATAAACAGAATAGAGGATATGATATGATTTGTGTATGTTTACTTTTTTTTTGATGCTACAAAATTCCTATTTTTATCCTTTTTCAATAAACATGAATAAGAAAACATGAAATATTGAAACTGTTGTGTAAACGGACTTTTTTCTTTTTGTCTATTAATAATGCATTGACATTTAACATTAGTATCCTGTTAAACACAAGTGAATTTCTACATGCTGACTATGCCTAAGCCTGTTCATGATAATATGTGCCTGTGCCTCATCTAATTCCACATTACATGCTACTGCTATTCCATGAAATCCAGCTAAAATAGATTAAATCAGGCAACTTGGAAAAATACCTGAAGAGTAAAGTCTGCAGTAGACAATCAGGTTTGGTATTTTGCTAGATTGCAAATAGTCACAGCATTCAATTTCTTTCTCTTGAGTGTACACAGTAAATTCACAGACCTAGCATCAGTTTAAAGAAATAGTGAATTAGTATTTAAGCTCTGCTTTGAAAAGGATTTTTATCTTTTTTTTCTGAGAATATATATCTTTTACATAGGCACTGCGTTCTGAACTCCAGCTTTGAAATACATCATACAGGAACTGAAGAAAGTGAGCATGCATGTCAAAGAACACTCTTTGGATCTACAAAGTCACAGGCAGCGTTCAACAGGGTAGTAGACCTTGATGGCTGGTAACACGCTTCTCACCACTCTGGCTTCCCAATGCAGGACTGATGGGAGCTAATTTTCAATCTGAAAGTTCATTAATTAAGTCCAAGTTTGCTGATTTATTGTCTTTGTTTTTTAATATATGGGCATATTTGGGTTAATTTGTCTTGTCTACCTTAAGATGACAATCTTTGGAATGCACTACTCTGGAAGTCACTGTAATTCACTGTGATTCTAGAACGTAGCTATCCTAGGCTGACAGGTACCAGTGCATGCTGGATCTGTCTGGAGTGCAGCTGATGTTCACAGCAGTGTGTACTGTGTTGTATTACAGATTTGTGACTAAACAAGTGTTGATGACATGGCAGTGTTTTTACAACTTCTGAGAAGTACTTGTACCACATGAAGACTTCCAATTCTTCCAACTCTGCTCCACCATGAGTAGATTGGGATTAGGCAAGAAATTGAGAAGGGACACAGCTAAGTTTAATATCCCAAACTGACCAAAAGGATATACTGTGCCATATAGCGTGATGCTCAGCAAGAAAATGTGAGAGGAGGGATGTTTTTGGGAAAGAATCTGTCCCTCAGGGGGAAAATGGGCACTGGCCTACTCATGTTAGGTGATGAGTGATCACTTTTACATACTTTTTCCCCTCTCTTTCGTTCCTTTAATGAACTGTGAATGTCTCTCTTTTTTTCTCTTTTGCTCTTTCTATTCTCTTCCGCATCCCACTGGGGATTGGAAGTGAGCAAGTGGCTGTGTGGTGCTTAATTGCCTAGTTGGCTAACCCACAACACAGAGGTACAATAAAGTTCCCCATCTCTAAATCATAGTGGCCATTTTCTCTTTTGCACCACATCCATGTAGTCAGACTTCTCAGGAAGAGGTAGAACTGGAAAAAGCACCCCAAATTCCTTATTTTGGCTTTACTTCCCCAAAGTCTGTAGGTAAATTCACTGTTCCCTGGTGTAGTTGTGGCACGGATGAGTAAAGACAACAAGAGTTGTCTAATTGGAAGTACATCAGCTGTAAAAATCTGGATAAACCTGACCACAGACCTATTACCTATATATTATTCTATATTAATAATTATTATCTATATTATTCTATATTATATAGATATTATCTTATATCTGTCTATTAGATACAGAACTCACCTCAGCCTTTATGTCAAAGTGGGAAGAGCACACAAACCCACATCAGCCAATGATCTAATTTTTGGCTTTTATTTTCAAACAGACATTTATTTTTAGATGGCAACATTTAAAAATGTAAGGTTCACATTAGTCACTATAAAATTAGTAGAAAAAAAATACAATCAACATTTCTACATTATATAGAAAAAAATACAATCAAAAGAGTAAGGCCTATACCATTTCCTATATTAAAAAAAACCAAAAAAACAAAACAATCTTTAGGAGTTTACAGCAAATTTCTATTTATTCAAGAAAGTATATAGTTATATCTAAACTCATTTTTGCAGAAGTTATGTCAGATTTCTCCTCAAAAAATGTATACCCGAGGTGCATAAAAAATGCTGAAATGCACTGAGAGGTGTTTTATTATTACTTCAGCATGTTACATCAATAGCTTGCCTTGTAATTTTGATGGCATGATTTCAGACGCATATGGCTCTCTTTCCAAAAGAGGAATGGGCTTATACAACTTTATTTAGCATTACTTTTTATTTCACAGATGTGGACTCCTACTTTGCTTTTAAGCAGTCAGAGAATGTAGACCAAATGAACTTTTGTTTTCACTTTTGAGGTAAGAATAGGAATTTTTATTCATGTAAGACTGAATCTTACCTTGGACTGTTGTTTGTGGTCTACATATTGAGATTTCTTACATGGACCAGGAGGAACATTAGTACAGCAGAATCAAACATTTTTTTTCTTCTGCAAAAGGGAAGAAAATCCTCTTTAGGCTGAAGAAAGAAAAAATCATTTCAGTGTCCTCAGGGGTGAGGGATAAAGACAGGAGCAGGAATATTTCCACTGAAAAAAGATGCAGAAAGTAGGTCAGAAAGAGTGAACTTTCTGTTCTTTCTTCTCTTAAAGAAGATGAGGGCAAAGTAGTGACTGTATTGAGAGAGTTCATCTCACCAGCTGTGATCATGTTGTTGCACATCTTTACTTTTTCTCAATGACACTAACAGATACAAAAGGCAGGATTATATACATTATTTCTGCTCTCAAAAATCTATTGCCCTACACTCCACCTGCTACGTAGCCTTCTTACGAATAAAGTATTTTCTGAACACTTAACCTTTGCAATAAATTGGCCTATTTTTATGTGGAATTTTATAGACAAAGCAGCTTTTTCTAGAACCCATAATAAGGACAATTTCTAAATAAATTTTCTGAGTTTTCCATAAATCTTTATCTGACTGAAAGATGCAACAACAACTGACCATCTACTGGCACCTGTGAAAAGCCATATGGATATCACTGAGTCACAGACTATCAGCAGGAGTGAGTTTCTCTGTAGGACAGCTACTGAGTCAGTAGCTGGGACTGGTATTCTGCATGACATCAGGGATAGATTTTTTCACCACCATCACTTACAGCATGGTAGCCACTATCTCAGTCCAACTAATAATTAAGAATGGGAATGGTGAATTAATACAGTGTTCAGTGTAACCTGGCTGAATAAATATGAATTATTTATCCCCCCTCTGTTTTCAGGTTATAGTTGGATTTGTTTTGTAACAATAAGAAAAAGGGTTTCAGAATTAACCTTTTTTTTTTTTTTCAATTTGGAAAGCACTGCTCTTTATTGCATCATCTGACTTAGTCAGAAAAATAAATATCTATTTTTATTACTGAAAATATTTTTTCTTTTTGGATTCTTTTCTGTGTAAATGATGACCATTTTTTTGCCAAAGCTGAACTTGTATTTCTCACTGAGATTTTACATCTTTCAGAGGCCTACTACATCTTGATGTTGCAATGACTTCAAATCATGAAGCAGGTTGCAGAGAGAGGTTGTAGCATCTCCATCTCTAGAGATAAACAAATACTGATTGGACTTGTTCCTGGTCACACTGCTGCAGCTGACCCTGCCTGAGCCACAGAGGGTGGACTAGATTATCTAAGCAGATCCCTTCTGTGATTCTGTGAAATGCTTTGGGAACCCAAATTCTGCTTAGGTTCAGTATTTTAAGGCACATCACTTTAAAATGATTCTCAGAACTGGATTCCTATATCTCAAAACATAATAATTAGCATGTAATTGGTCTTGTTCAAAGTCGTGTACCATAGTATTGTTTTTTACCATGGAGAGCAATGTAAATAATACTCTAATTATCTTAAAACATTGTGTAAAATCCCTTCAATACTATGATAAAGTTACACAATTCATAACTAAACGTCATATGATGTTAGCTCAGAGAAATCCCAATACATTAAGAAGCTCATTTAATGAAAACTATTATAACAACAGGTTCTTTTAAAAATATTATTATTCAATCTTACAGGCCTCTAGACCAATCTTTGATTAATTTGCAATATTTGTGCATTGTCTGGAGCAAAACAGACAGTGGTTCTGTCACAATTTAAAATAATGACCAAATCCAGTTTTGAAAGATACCTTTTCAGGACAAAAATGTGGGGCATTAATTCTGTTTTACTTGATATTTCTTGTTCCTATATGTTATGGTTTAACTCCAGCCAGCAACTAAGCATCACACAGCCACTTGCTCATTCCTTGTCCCAACAGGGTGGGAGGAAGAAAACTGGAAAGATAAAACTGAGAAAAATTGTGGGTTGAGAAAACAGCTTAATTATTGAAATTAAAGAGAATATATAGTTATTAATAATAACAACAATAATAATGATGATAGTTATTATAATAATTATAACAATAGTACGTTTTAATGAAAATGAAAATAAAAACAAAAATAAAATAGGGAAATAAACAAACCACAAGGAAGACAAATCATGCTAATGGAAACAACTGCTCACCACCAACCGATGCCCCCCGGCCAACCTTGCCCTCAGTTATATCTTCCAGCTTGGCACTGCATGGTATGGAATATGCCTTTGGACAGTTTGGGTCAGCTTTCCTGNCCTATATGTTATGGTTTAACTCCAGCCAGCAACTAAGCATCACACAGCCACTTGCTCATTCCTTGTCCCAACAGGGTGGGAGGAAGAAAACTGGAAAGATAAAACTGAGAAAAATTGTGGGTTGAGAAAACAGCTTAATTATTGAAATTAAAGAGAATATATAGCTATTAATAATAACAACAATAATAATGATGATAGTTATTATAATAATTATAACAATAGTACGTTTTAATGAAAATGAAAATAAAAACAAAAATAAAATAGGGAAATAAACAAACCACAAGGAAGACAAATCATGCTAATGGAAACAACTGCTCACCACCAACCGATGCCCCCCGGCCAACCTTGCCCTCAGTTATATCTTCCAGCTTGGCACTGCATGGTATGGAATATGCCTTTGGACAGTTTGGGTCAGCTTTCCTGGCTGTGCTCCCTCCCAGCTTCTTGTGCACCTCCAGACTTCTTGCTGTTGCAGTGGTGTGAGAAGCAGAAAAGGCCTTGGCTCTGTGTGAGTACTGCTCTGCAATAATGGAAACATCCCTGATATCAGCACTGTTTCCAGCACAAATCCAAAACACAGGCCTGTACTAGCTACTGTGAAGAAAATTATCTCCATTCCAGTCAAAACCAGTAAAAAAGTGTGCAAAACAGATAATCAAATCCAGACACATCAGTTTATTCTCTTTAAAAAAAACTGCCTGCACTTCTGTGACATTTAGTATATGATTTTGTAAATGTATTTTATTATTAAGGCTACCTTAAAGAAAGTATTTAGATTATCAAAGGATGTAACTTTCAAAGCACTGGATNGCTTTGAGTGAACTTTCAGCTAAAACGTGCACTAAAAAATAAACATTTAAATAGAATCTAATTTGAAGATCATAGGTCTTCTTCCTAAAATTCAGTTCTTATTCTAAAATACTCAAGTAATTGTATTGTCTAAACTGCAACACAAGCATTGAAATTCAAGGGACTGATGCCAGTACATTGGTTATCAAAGTCTCGATCATCTTTTACAACCAGTCAGCATAAACACATATATTCCTTGAATAATCACTAAAGCTCAAACAAATTACTGAAGCTCAAACAAATATACTTTAATTAAAATGCACTACACTAGTCTCTTAAAACAACACAGTTAGAATCAGTGACTCTCTCTTAGCTTGGTGGATGCATA
>VYXF01002929.1:44573-64289 GCA_013397295.1 Polioptila caerulea | reverse complement strand
CTGTTTCCAGCACAAATCCAAAACACAGGCCTGTACTAGCTACTGTGAAGAAAATTATCTCCATTCCAGTCAAAACCAGTAAAAAAGTGTGCAAAACAGATAATCAAATCCAGACACATCAGTTTATTCTCTTTAAAAAAACTGCCTCCACTTCTGTGACATTTAGTATATGATTTTGTAAATGTATTTTATTATTAAGGCTACCTTAAAGAAAGTATTTAGATTATCAAAGGATGTAACTTTCAAAGCACTTTTGAGTGGATGCTTTGAGTGAACTTTCAGCTAAAACGTGCACTAAAAAATAAACATTTAAATAGAATCTAATTTGAAGATCATAGGTCTTCTTCCTAAAATTCAGTTCTTATTCTAAAATACTCAAGTAATTGTATTGTCTAAACTGCAACACAAGCATTGAAATTCAAGGGACTGATGCCAGTACATTGGTTATCAAAGTCTCGATCATCTTTTACAACCAGTCAGCATAAACACATATATTCCTTGAATAATCACTAAAGCTCAAACAAATTACTGAAGCTCAAACAAATATACTTTAATTAAAATGCACTACACTAGTCTCTTAAAACAACACAGTTAGAATCAGTGACTCTCTCTTAGCTTGGTGGATGCATAAAGGAAAAATAGAGTGTGTTTTTCCGTTCTACCAATGTTACCACATTTTGTTTTCACACTTTTACAAACTATTTTTATGTTTCAGTTAACTTTTTTTTATTCTTTTTACACTATCAGCATTATGCTAATTCTTTAATTTCCTATAAATATGAATTACATTTCATAGCTGCAAGCTTTTAACTGCATCTTTTTTTAATTGTGGAAGTATCAGCTGTTCAAGAGCTTGAACATTAATGTACTCATATATTATTCATACAGATAGCAAATAAATTATAATAAATAAAAATGAATGTCTGAACTTTTGACTGCAGATCAAAATAATGCAATGTGAGTAATTAAAATTATATATAGAGAGAGGGTATTGTCAACATAGATATGTCCATATGGTTTCAAAGATAAAGAGTGTGTTAACTGTGTGTCATCTTGTTGCTGTCCAGTTGTGCCACTTTTACCCAGGTGATGTTGATTGAGATTCAACTGCTAAAACATTATTAAAATTAATGCTGAAGTAAACAGGAAAAATACCCATTGATTTGTACCAAAGCTTTCGCTGACCCTAGAGTTATTGGAAATAAATCCATACATTGGGATTTTTTAAAGAGAAAATTGTTTATAAACAAGCAATTGACCAAAGAGTATTAAGTGATATATTACCATTGAACATGCTCACACTTTTCCTTGTACTAACTTGCAATTTTAATTTCTTTTCCCTATTTTATTTCTGACACTTGACCTAGAAAGGAAGAAAAATACCCAGCAAAACATTGATACACAATGTCCTGAATATTTAGAGATAATCATAGTATGCAAAATTTGTTTTCTTCATCCATTTCTAGTTATTACCCTGTATCATAGAGATAATACGTGGAGGAGCAGTTTCTAAGTACAGATCAGAGAGGTACAAATCTAAATTCTGCAAAAATCTGTTAATTAGTAGAAAGAACACTGATCAAGCTGCAGAAGTCTGATGGCAGATCCTCAGCACGAAGCTGCTGGATCTAAGTTGCAGTAAGGTTGACTTGAGAGTCAGGTGGTGGCACAGAGCAAAGGTGTTTCCTGGTTGTAAACACAATTCCATGACACAGACTGTTTTATCAAGTAAAGAATGAGGACCTGATAGGAACTACAGCAATAATACTGCTTTCATATTTTCCAGTTTGTATGATAAATTCGTTGTAATTAATTTTGCATCACATTTTGCACACCACCACTGCAAATAGCACTTGTCATTCATAAGCTGTAATTCCTTTGTAACCGAATAAGAATTTAAGCAAATAGAAAATTATTCATTTGATGAATTTTTTAAACCATGGTGCTCATTATATTTCCTTTTTAATATACCTACACACTGATAATATACATTCATATTTTTATGACTCATTTTCAAATGTTTGTCTTTGGGGCTGGAAGGCTGGACATTCAACAGAGAAATATTTTCATTCTCTATTCATTCTGCAAATGTACATAGAGTATATTTGAGAGCCTTAAAATGTCTTGGTCTTCTTTGAACCAAGTATTTGTCAAAATGGAAAGTTCCAGAGTCTTTCTTATGCAAAATAATATACCTAGACTCAAGTGAAAACTGAACTTTCAATGAAGGCAGGCAAGACTGCCTTAGATTTTTAGCTCAACACCACCCTCTCCTGGTAGTACGTCTCAAAAATACCATCAGTGGACAGTTCTGAAAATTTTAGGAGTCTTATTATATTAATTTCAAAATATTGAGATCATTTTTACTAATTCAAACAGCGTTTTTAACTTACAGGAGATGAATCAATTTTTTTTTTTTCTTTCTGTTGAGAACTGTAATCCACTAATCTAAAATCTTCTGGTTTTATTAGTTCTCTAGTTTTAGCCCCATGAATCTAAGGTATTTTATTTTAGATATATTTAAAGGTATGTACAAACTTCCCCAGCCTTCAGACTGCTCACCACCCATGTATAGTTAACACTGTTATAATTTAATCACTTAGAAAACCATTATTTATTCCCGAATCCAGATTTTAAATGGTTAGGAGAAAAGTATCATCAAAGAAAGTATCATAAATGTATTATACATAATTTATTCATAAATTTGTTAATTTAATGTCATAATTAATATTATATTACATATTTTATATTATATTACAAATATAGTATGAAAAACTGAGGAAAATAGCACTTGAAATACTGGGAAGAGGAGTATTTTATAGGTTATTTAGATAACCTATTTGTTTTATACATTGCTGTGGAATAGCAGTTTTCCTTCCCTCTATTTACCTGAAAGCTCTTTGGAACAACTTCTTTTGCATCTATATGTTTCCTGTCACAACAAGTTTCAAATCCTGTCTGGGTCTATTGGCAAAATTTCAACAGCTATCTGAAGAAGTGTATTGCTATTATAAAAACAGTAGTCTATACTGTCAGGCAAAACCCAAGAGAAAAGATGTCGCAAAGATCATCTGGAATCAATTCCTGTTAACATCTTAAATATTAGTGATCCTAAAAATAATAAGCATGTGAGTGCATAAATTGAAAATTGATGACCCCTGGCATGAATTTGTTTTCTGGGGTTAACGTCTTTTTCACAGCAACCAAATGATTGATTTACAAGCTCAGCCTACCTTAAGAGTGGCAAATTTAAACACTGCTTCATCTTAAACCAAGATATCTCACAATGAATCAATTTTCATAGTCCCAAAATAACAATATTGAATCATGTAACAATAGTGAATCATGGTAAATCATTGGTTATGGGAAAGTCTCATAGAATGGTTCTCTCTCTTCAATGGTTTGGGTTGGAAGGGACATTAAAGATCATCTAGTTCCACCCCCTTGCCATAACCAGGGACACTTTCCAGTAGAACAGGTTGTTTAATGTCCCATCCAACCTGGCCTCGAAAGATAAACTATCATTATCTACTTTCAAATAGCTATGAAGTCTTAAATCATTGAAATGTTGTGAAAACCTGGCAAATGGCATGCTGTAATACTGTAACAGAAAAAATGATAAAACGCAACTTGTCTGTTTAAAGTCAAGAGTTAAAACCTTTCAATTACACTGTTTTTACCCTCCAGTAAGAAAGACATAGTGAAATGCAGACTTGTCTTATGTTTTTAATTATTTAATGTTTTTCAAATTGTTCTTATTCATTATATTTTAAATGGTTTAAAACTTTTTTGAGTTATTATCATTTGATGACCTGCTAGGTCTTCTCTTTACAATGATAAATAACAGTACCAGGTAAATACAACTGTAGATTACAGTATGTTAATTATAGTTTAAATGTTACTTCTTTGTTTTAAATATCCTATTATACTAGAATACCATACAAGCTACTGAATAATCTGAGTTCAGGGTAATTCAACGAGAATATTCCTTCCCTTTTCCTTGTTTTTAACTGACTGTTGTGTATATTTTCTTCTGTTTTCTAGAAACTAATCAAGCACATTACATATTTTAATTTGTTGTAATAATCTGTGCTCATATTAAAGTAATTGAAAGCTGAAACCTTACATAAAGAGATGTCATCATATATTTAACAAGATTATTTTATTTCCATTAGTGAACTTGTATTTATCCAATTTATGATGTGGGTGAATAGAAAATAATTCTTGTTCTCTTAGTGAGCATTTAGATGAGCTGGGTGTTCTCAGACTAAAACACACACAAAATATTTAATCAGATTGTGTCTATATTAAAATATTTGTTTTCCTTATGATTCTACCTTTTTTTCTCCTTAGGGATTCAGAATTTTGAGTCTTCAAGAATTGTCTTTTTTACCTTGACTATACCATGATCCTGTCCAAGCTGTAGTGGCTGAGCATCTTCATTCAGACCACATATTTTTCTATTTCTGTGTTTCTACTTCTGGGAAAAGCATTCAGAATTATAATAAGCGCAACAGAGATCTCAATTTACTCATCCTACAATATGGCTACTAGGTGATGACCTTGAGGACCACATAATGTCTTTCATTCTACCTTGTTGCTAATTTTTACAATCTTGAAAACCCTTTGCACAATATGTGGAAAAAAAAAATTGCTTTTCAGGGAAATAATAAATAGAAACAGAAGCCTTCAAATTTTTTCAGAATCCAGAGATTTATCTTAAGTCTGTTTTTAAATATTCTAGAAGCACAAATATATTTATCTATGGGATATCTTCCCCCTAGAAATCTTGTAGATATCATAATTTATCTTCTCACACTGATTTACAGATTTCATATTTTAGGGCACTAAGCTTCAGTGAGTGGGGCCAGCCTTACCTGGAAAATCCTGACCCTGAAGCTCCATTTCAGCTTAAGCCTGGGCATCCACTGCTTCTGACCAGCTCTGTACCCTGATGTTCCTGACTTGCTGATGGAGGTCTTTAGCTGTGAATTTTCACTTTGATTTTGTCGAAGGACCTTTGGACTGTTGGGGATACCTGTTGCTAACAGCAGCCCTGCATTGGTCACCCTGTTTTGCTGCTGTGGGGCTGCAACCCCTCAGTAAGGGCAGGGTCTGCACTGGGGTTATCTTGGCTCTGTGCTCTTTCTCCTGGGAAGCAGGCCCATTCCTTCTGCTCCCTGAGAGATGTCATCAGGTCACATAGCCAGCTGGGAAAAGCTAGGTTTGAAACTAACAAAGAGAACAAAGCAATAATATCAAAGGTAAGTAAAAGGCACCGTCCACAGTATAGTTGGTTGCAATACCGAAGTGCAAACCAGTGAGAAAAGAGCAAAGATATACAGGTGCATTTGCAAGCAAGCAAGAATAATCCTAACTGGATCCTAGAGAAAGGAATAAGGAAATATCAACATGAAGGTCATATTTTTCTTGACAAAGAACTCCAGAGATTGAAAATGGCAATGTCCTCCCAAATGCAACCTAAATGAAGCCACCAGCCTTAGGACTCTAAGGAGCCTGAGAAGGATGAGCGTAAGAGCAAGAAAAGGGGTATAAAAGAACTGTATGTGCAATAGTTAAACTGCATTATTATTTCTTATTCTTCTACAACAATTAGATGCAGACTAAAACTGATTAGACTCTTAAAATTTTATATTAACAATAAATTCTTGATTGTACTTATCTGAAAAGTGTGCTTCCTCTTTCTTTATAAACCAAATTTTGAGTGTAACACCAGAACTGGTCCTGATGCTTGCATAAATGCACAATTAGCCAGTATATCCTGTGTGGGCTCCAGATGCTTTCCAAAAGTTGCAGTTCTCCCCTGTAGTTTGACCATCACTGCTGCAAAACCCTTCTGAATTATTCCAGCAAGCTAAGTTGACTCATAAAACATTAACAGTTTGTGTTCAGGTAACTAAATTGAATCCCAGCTCTCCACTGAATACTGAAATGGGTCAAGAAAATATATTTTAATGTTTTAAACCCTGACCCAAATTTCAGCCAGAAAAAAGACTGTTTTTATGCTATTTTAGCTATTATGGCAATATAGAAAATCCATACTTTTAGTATTACATACATATTTACTATTAAAATTATAAAATGCATTTTAGCATTGTCACCTTAGTTTTTGTAGACATTTTATGAAGACATCAATAAGCTAATATAAGATAATTAAGTGCATGTGTAAATGTGATTAAAAAGTTACATTTTTTCCAATGTAGCATGTAAGAAATTTTTTTGAAGTCAAGAAGACACAATGTTAAGCATTTAAACATTTATTTATATATTTGTACCTATATAAGTTATTTGGAAGTACATGTTATATAAAAGTAGTTAGTATGAATATGTTCTGCTAAGAAGCTATGAAATAAGCCATATATAAATTTTCAATACTATATTTTCTTTCAGTAAACATAGCAATCTGTATCCACTTTTTTTTTTTCCCCACCCCCAAGGACATATGGAAATACTACTTTCTCTTTTCCCCAGTTAGCATTACTTTTTCCTTTCCGCAATTGCCTTATCCTGCTAATATATTTTCTTCCCATCATCTTGTTCCATTACTGATTGCATGTCTCATCAGTAATTTTGCAATTATCTTAAATTATGTCCCTAGTAATTTTTTTAATTATTTTGACTCACATACCTTAATTAATGGTATTCAAATGAATGTTTAAATTTGAATCTGCCTTTCTAGTCATTAGCTATCTCAGGAATTCATTTGCAGTCCAAAATTACTAACGTGTCACAAAAATATTACTTTTAGAAGGAATTATGGTTAATGTATTTAAAAAGTTATCCATCTCTGCCCTCTAGTGGTCATGTTGTTTCTCAGTCATAACTTAAGAGGAAAAAACCTCCTCAACAAAACTGAGAAATAAAATACCTATTTATTTTAGCTTTTTTAATCCTAGTTTACTGTATTCAGTTAACTCTTTTCTAGAAAATGGTTTTGTGCAATTACTTTTGATTCATGCTTCCATGCTTTCAAAATAAAAAACGAATACTTTGTGAACAATCAAACATGGTGATTTTTTCATGTCCAGTACAGTATAAAGTAGCTTTTAAATTATGTGGCCTGCATTTTCATTAAATCCATTAAATAAATTTTCATTTTTAAAGCATTGTAACATGAGAGATCATACTCAAACTCATTCAGGGAAATTTGCTTGAAATTCCTATTTATTTTTTTTTTTTTAACAAGCTGTAAAAGATAAGAAAGGGAAAAAAATAGAAAAGGGAATTTTAAAAAGTCAGCACAAAGCCAAAAAATTGTGCTATAGTAGTTACTTTATTTTAATAAATCTAATAAATGTGTTTTAAAAGGTAAGCCAGTATAATTTGTTCTTTACAAGGAAACAATTCCAAGATAGGAGCTTAACGTTACTGAGATTCTTCCCTATCTGCAGAGATAGACTTTTGCTTCTGGGTTTGATGTCAAGGAAAAGTCACTTCCTGGCTGGCAGCCAAGTCTAAAAATCCTCTTTTAGGAAGTTTTCTTCTTCCACACCACTGAGACCTGTCTGACAGTTTGTTAATCCTCTCAACATCTCAACTGAGGTTCAGGTGGAAGCCTCATCTGCTTCATGTCTGTTAATTCTGTGTGCTCCAGACTGCTGACTCTTCTTGAACCTTCTCTCAAAGTTCAGTTGCTCTCAATAGACAGGGGCAGCCTCCTCTGTTTGGCAAGTTTCACCTGACTTTGCCTTGCTCTTTGGAGGAGCACAGAATTATAATTCCAGTTCACAGGAAGCCCTAGAGACTTAAGTCCTAGATCAGTAAAAGGAGGACATGTTTCAAACCTGAATGTTGTTGTATAAGTATTTGTCCTTTCACCCTTTCAAATTCTTCAGGGATGAAGAATTCACTGTCTCTCTAGGCAGTTTGTTCCAGTGTTTGATCTCTCTCATTGAAAAGATTTTTTCCTTTTTCTTCTTGTCCTACCATTAATACTCCGGAGGAGTCCTGAGACCAAAAAGACTGGCACATGATACCAGCTCCTCAATCAGTTCATAGCTTGTTCCCCAGGGCTAAGTATTGGTGCCTGTCCTATTTAACATCTTTATGATGATTTGGATGAGTGGATTGAGTATATCCTTGGTCAGTTCACAGATGGCACCAGGTTAGATGAGAGTATTGATTTACTTGAGGGTGGGAAGGAAGCAGGGATCTTGACCGACGGGATTGATAGGCCAAGGACAACTGAAGTTCAACAAGGCAAAATGATGAGCCTTTATGATGTCTTCTGGAGGCTGACCCGGAACAGAGACTAGACAGAGTAAAAGGATAAAATCAGAACAGAGACAAAGGCCTCAATGGGTACACCTGGGCTGCACAAGAATCCAGTTGGACCGCACCCAAGATGCCCCAAAATGGTCAAAAAAGGGTCACCTGATCACGAGGTCTCACACTTATAAAAGTTTTGGTCCATTAGCATTGGGTCCATTACATTCTTGGGTTTGAAAGTTGGCCTTGGTACCAAACTACAGAAGGAATTGTTTTGTCTATCTACTCTGAGAAGAGACTTAGTAGCACTTAATATGAAACCTAAAACTATCCAAAACAGCCCAGAATTTGAAAACTATGAAAGCTAAAACTTAAGGCATCATTTGCCACCTTTAGAAGCTCGACAAGACCTTTACCTTGTTGAGTCTCTATTCTAAATACAAGTACTTAACAATTGAAAATAAACATCTAACATGAGATAAATATCTAAGGGTAAATAAATATCTAACATTAAATAAACATCTAATAACAGTAAATATCTAATAACGGATAAATATATAACAATAATAATAACAGGCAATAATAAAGAGTAATACACATCTAACAGCAGTAATGTCTTGCACAATTGAGTATCATGCAAAGAAGAAGAATGATTATTGTGAAAAGTTCCTTAGACGCAGAAGAAAAATCATTTAAAACATGGTTTGTTTGGGGTTTTTTTCTGCATCAGTCTCTGTTTGTACAGTTCTTTCAGGAACAGAAGCCTTTTTAACTCTGGAATAGTGAATCCAGGGTCCTTTGTCAGCCACTTTGACTGCAGTGAGGGTGGTCAGCAGAACTTGGAATGGTCCTTTCCTCTTGGCTTGTAGAAGATCATTGTTCCACCACTCAACATAGACCTAGTCTCCAGGCTGGAAGGGATGTACAGGAGAGTCCAGTCCTATAGGTCTGGAAAGCGCGATGTTATTCTGGAGTTTCTGCAAAGTAGAACCTAAAGCCATTAGATATCTCTGTAAATCAATTTTATCCTTCATAAGAATTTCACCTGGAATATGTGGAATTTGGTATGATCTGCCATACAGTATTTCATAGGGACTGATCTTATCTCTCTCTGGGTTGTATACAGTAAAGATATAGGCAAGGCCTGAACCCACATCATGGATGTTTCCAGACAAATGTTGCTAATTTGTGTTTTGAGAGTCCCATTCATACGTTCAACTTTACCACTCGCTTGGGGTCTATAAGGTGTATGAAGATCTTCAGTAATTCCCAAAATCCAGCTAACTTGTTTAACCACTGTAGCAACAAAATGTGGTCCCCTATCTAATTACGTTCCCAAGGGAACCCCAAACCTCAGAATTATATGATTGAGCAAAATTCTCACCACATCCTTGGCTGTGTCAGTGCCACAGCAGTAAGCTTCTGGCCATCCAACGAAAGTGTCAACTAACACCAGTATGTACCGATATCCCTCTTGGTGTGGTAACTCTCCAAAATATATTTGCCAGTAATCTCTAGGAATATCCTCTGCTTTTGCTACTTGGGTCGCAACAACACCATGCTATGCTGTGGCATTGAGGAAGAGTGGCTTGAGAGTTGTTTTGCAGAAAAGGATTTGGGCATGTTGATTGATGCACAGCTGAACATGCACCAGTGTGTGCCCAGGTGATGAAGAAGGTCAATGGCATCCAGGACTGGATCAAGGTTAGTGTGGCCAGCAGGAACAGGACAGTGATTGCTCCCCTGTACTCGGCACTGGTGAGGCTGCATCTCAAGTACTGTATCCTGTTTTGGGCCACTCACTTCAAAAATTACATTGAGGTACTGGACTATGTCCAGAAAAGGGCAACAAAGATGATGGAGGGTCAAATAAAACATCTTTTGGAGACCGATTGAGGGAACTTGGATTGTTTAGTCTGGAGAAGAGGAGGCCCAGGTGGAACCTCACTGCTACGTACAATTATCTAAAAGGAGGTTGAAGTGAGGTGGGGTCAGTCACTTCTGTCATGTCTGAAGTGAAAGGACAAGAGGTAATGACCTCAAGTTGCATTCAGGGAGGTTCACATTAGAGATTAGGGGAAAAATAAAGTTCACTGAAAGGTTTGTTAGGCAATGGAATAATTTGCCCAGAGAGGCAGTGGAGTCACCGTCTCCAGCAGCATTCTAGAATTGTCTGAAAGTAGCACTTGGCTATATGGCTTAGGGGCGATTATGGTGGTGATAGGTTGATTGTTGGATTGGATGACCTTGAAGTTCTCTTCTAACTCTGCCAGTTCCGTGGTCCGTGGTTCTCTGTCATTCTGCTACTGGCAGACTTCAGCTGCACCTACTCACCTCTTTACCATTGTCTGACAGAAGCAAGGACATTCTCATATAAAAAACCATGCCACTGCTCCTTACACTCAGAACTCTATGCTCATCCTTGGTATGTTTAGTGTTTATTTTGGCAGTGTCATTAATGCTCACATGGATGAGCAGCAAGAAACATTTGTCCAAGGCCTCACTAGTTTCTCCACACATCATGGATGCAAGTCCCTGACAAACAGCAAAACCTCTCAGACAACTCAGAGAGTGATAAAATGCTGCCTTCACTACTATCCCAATCCTCACCCTGTGGCAAGAAGTTTCTAAACAGCATCACAGACTCCCCTGTCTTTGTGTCATATCATAATTGGTTTCCTGATATGCCTTTCCTTGAGGAAGTTGTTTCTGCTTATCCGTTACCAGGTCTTAGTCCCTCTTCTGTATGAGCACATCTGCAAGAGGAGAAAAGTTTTTTTTTTCCTGTTGCCTGAAAATCCAGTCTTTCAGTCTGCCCCAACCTTGTAGTCTCCAAGCTTTACTGATTCAAGCATAGTCTTAACTCTCCCCTCCTAACAAAGCAGGGCTGAGGCTGTTGGACTTCCAGAGCCTGTGAAAAACTCATTATTCTTCTTGCTGATGAGTCTTGCTCTGATGATTTGAAGATTATCTATCCCTTACTGCAGCCCTTTCATTAAGTGACTCAGTGCATGACTGGAGTTTACCTGCATGAGGATCAGGGTGCACAACTAGTCCAGCTCAGTCCTGGGAAGGCATCTGTCATTCCTTGCAACCTAGCGCTGGGAAACTGTCCTCTCACAGGACTCAGCAGGGTAAAGCCTTCTGATCTACCCTTAAAGTCTGTTGCTCAGTGCTAGCCAGGACTGTCTTGTGGTGCATTATTGCTATGGTTCTACCAAATTTGGAAATCTCAGTCTGTCTCAAGCAGTGTCTTCAGGACTGCTGCCCTCACAAGATGACTTTAAAATCTCTTTTTTGCTGCCCATGGTTGCTGTCATTGCTAGCAAAAAATAAATAAATACTCCATGGCTGTATAATAGCTTGCCATGCAGAAAGACCTTGAAAGTGTAGGTCCTCCTAAATCAGGGAAGTCTACCTCTCTTAATAGTCATTGTCCAAACTGTACAATTCCTTTTTGCCAGCCAGCCCTGTTTGGCTTTCTCAGTATGTCAAAGATAAGGAAGGTGAAAGGACAAAACCACTCTCTTGGGCAACAGTCACTTCAACTTCTTACATCCTGTGGTGTTTTATTTGTATGACACAATGTATACTATACTACTCTAAAAAGGCGACAGAAAACAAATCTCCCAGGTGTGCAGCACAACAAAGACTACAAAAATACTGCTGAAAATAAAGATCAAAACGTGATAAAGAAGGAATACCTAGGAGCCAGAAGGGCTTATCTAAAACAAAACAGAGGTAAAAGGAACTGAATTTCCAGGCTGAAATCAAGCTGGGAACAAAGGACCAGTCTGCAAGGACACAAGAGGCAAAAAAATCCTTTTTGGTTTATCCTTGTCTCCTCTGAATTTACTTTTTAGAATTACATGTCCTACCATATACTAAAATACAATATTTTTTTTTTTAACAAGCACTGTAATTTTTTTTTGTTTTTTGATGGTGCTTACCAAAATAATGGAAAAACATTTTTGATGGATATCATTTAAATATGTTGTCAAATTAGGTTTTGTGTCATAATTTTGCTAGCATTTTGTATTAGTTTCAATAGCAGAAGTCAGCTTAATCTGTACTTCTCAATCAGTTTCTGTCATCATGTTTCTTCAATCATGTTTCTGTTTCACGTTTTTAGGAGATCTTCCCTGAGGGAATGAAGACATTCCCATGTGGCATCTCAAATCATTATATACATTAGATTTAGCACCTCCTTAATATTTGACAGCAAGAATTTTTGATGGTTTTCTCTGCTTTTTGGTAGTTTAATTTCTGTGATCTAATAGCATACTGGCTCTTTTGGACAACGTCAGATTACTTTCAGACTGTTTTTCTCATGGCTGCCTGATCTGCATTCCTGGGTACATGGTTCCTAGGTTTTCAGTTTGGCACAGATTCTCACATTTAGCTCATGCATATGTTGTCACTACTGTGTTTTCGCCTTCCAAGCTCCAACCACCATTACTTGTTCTGTTGCTGGTACAGTGAAGGTGGTTTATATCCTCTCAGCCCAAGGTGAAGGCCAATATTCCCTGCAATCCAGCACTAGGAAACCACGTCCTCTCACATAACTGATTACGGCAGAGTAGTGGAGCAATGGTGTACCCAAAGAATACTGCAGTACTTCTGGAACAGTGTCAGTAGTTACTTAGTGTTGATTGATATATATAATATTTAACAATTTAAATTCTTCATGTTTTTATTACCAATACAAGAATGCAGCATTGGCTTTTGTATGCTCTCTAAATAATATCATTTACTCCCCTCCTCTCTGTTCTTTAGTTGACTAAGTGATCAAAGGTCCCTCTCAGGAATTTGATGCAAGAGAAAATACAGGGATAATAGAAAGGGGGTTTTATATATTGTTTTCTTAAAATACTTCAGTTCCTGTAAATTTTATCTGAAACTACTTTTTATATGCATATGGTCCACTGTGTTACATCAGACAGCGTTGAACTCTCCCCATCAGGGGAGTTAGCTGGATGTTCCCACCTGAACCTGAATGTGTATGAACCCATTGAACTCTGTGTTTCATGGCCTTCCCCAACCCATAACAGATCAATACTGCAGTCATATCTTCAACCAACAGTTGAAAAACATTCAAGTCAGGAGAGTTATCCTTCCACATCTCCATAATCTCAATGAGATCAAAGCCCTGTGACAGCACACATATCCCCAGTTTCTCCTGTTTGTTCCCATACTGCCTGCATTCATGTAGCATAAAGTATGAGCTAAGATGCAAAGATATGAGATCTAAATAATTTAGTTTTAACTCCACCAGATGGCATTGTTGAAAGGTTTAATTAAATTCTGATGGCATAACATCTTGTTAAATTAGGGTGACAAAAACAGAGCAAGGGACAGTAAGAAAAAACAAGACCTCATTATTATTCTTCTGAATTAGTAAACCAAATCATTAAATAACTTTACTACCTTATATAAGGTTCCTGGAACAAATTTTTAGTTTAAATGGAATCTAAATTCTAGATTCTCAGTCCTTGTGTGTTAGGAGAAATATTTCTTTCTGGTCTCTCAAGCTCTCATATCCCTAAATAGCCATACAGGAATATTTACACATAATTGAATTAATTTACATGAAATTCATTAAATGACATAGTTACAGAAATTTCTTTTAGCTTTCACCTTTTCTGCAGATGAATTAAAGATTTACTATTCTTTTTGCTATGATTTTTGTGGTTGGTTGGTTTGTTGGTTGCTTGGTGTGGGGGATTTTTTTTTTTAATGTGTTTTGGTTGGTTGATTAGTTGTTTGTGTTTTTTTGTTTGGTTGTTTTTCTTCATTTAATAGAATAAACACACAGTGACATCTGGTGTAAGACCCAAATATATATTCAGATTCATGTAAATGCTTGATAAAGTTGATGATATTGGATCCTTCCTATTGAACTCCTGAGTCCTCAATATACTTGGTAAGACAGAACACAGTATATTTGTATGCCATGACTTGTAAATTGCTGAATTACGGTCTTGCTTTCTCAGCATTTCCATTTAAGTAAACCAATAAGGAAGAAAGAGAGGGGAAGTAAGCTCACACACCACCTTCAAGAAGAGACATAAATCTAGTTTAAACTTCCTCAGCCATTTATTCCAAGAGGGAAATCTCCAATTATATTAAACAGCTCTTCAGAAACATCTCTGATGTATCTTGTCACCCAAAAAGTTATGAATCACACAAAATACTTTCTAGCCTGTCAAGGAGGACAAATGTTTTCTCTTAAATAGCTTTCAGATTCAAATCAAAGCTGAGGGTTTGCAAGGAGAGGCTGAGAACAGGATGGCCTCTGTTCTTGCTTTTTTATAGTTTGATGATGTTTTCTTGACTCTCCCTTTGTACATTGACTGCAGTGTCTGTAGGTTTAGAGGAGTATGAGTCAATAGATGACCACAGTGATTTGTGAAGGAATTTTAGTGCTTGTTAATATAAGAAAACAGCACCTGCAGACAAAAGGTTCAGAGTAAATTGTGGTTGTTACTGCCTGCTGCAGGTGCATTTGACAACTCTGACACTCCCTTTGGAGGATTGATGTTCCTGTACTCAAACGAGTCTTTTGAAAACTTTCTTGCTCTACAAAGAATAGGGGAAAAAAGTGGGTGATAAATACTAGGATATAATCCACATCTTTAAGTGCTTCTACAATGTGACTAACCATAACAATAGTGACTAAACCCAAATTTTCTAATGGAAGTAGTGATAAGCTGTAGCTCCACTTCCCAAGCTTGAGTGACTGCTAAGCCTCAAGTGGATATTCTGGCAATATCTTAAATCAATATCTGAAAGAAACTTCTGAGCACATCTTAACAGAACAGATTTTGGAAATTAAGTCAGTCAGTCCTTCCCAGTGCTAAGATTAAGTACTCGGTCTCGAAATTTGAAGGTTCAAGCCTCTAAGATGTGCAGTGAAGTAACCTGCAGTTAGTAAATTACCTGAAAAAAAAACCAAAACCAAAACCAAAACCAAAAAAAAAAACCCAAAAAAAAAAAAAACCACCAAAAAAACACCACCCCACAACTTTTAAAGTAATGCATATACATTATTTTGATACTTCTCCATAAAAATTTTTCCTAGATTCTTCCATCAGATCTTCAATTAGCACATAATTTTTCTACATGTTGACAGCACCATAAGGTTCTGTGAATTAAGTAGCCTCTGAGCAATTGGAATGTGACCTCGCTAATATGCTTGTATTTCCTNGGAGACAATCAAAATCAGAATAATAACAATTGGGTAATCAGCATATCACCCTTTCTTCATCCAAAGTACTTGTGTCCTGGTTGTTTAGGAGGCCCTGCTTGGAAAAGAGACGGTATGGGGTTGTAGTCGGAACTTTAGGATGACATGCAATACAGGTCTCCCACTCTGTCCAAAATATGCACAACAATATTGTTTCAACTTTTCCAACAGCAGTACTAGTTCATGGTGGAAGTGAATGCTGTGTTTCATACTGAAAATGAATACCGCTGAGTTTTGTTAAGGGAGCTGACTGCAAACATATTGACTTGATAGGACGTCTTTGGAAACAAAACCTGAATTTCAAATNGCACCTGCAGACAAAAGGTTCAGAGTAAATTGTGGTTGTTACTGCCTGCTGCAGGTGCATTTGACAACTCTGACACTCCCTTTGGAGGATTGATGTTCCTGTACTCAAACGAGTCTTTTGAAAACTTTCTTTTTCTACAAAGAATAGGGGAAAATGGGTGATAAATACTAGGATATAATCCACATCTTTAAGTGCTTCTACAATGTGACTAACCATAACAATAGTGACTAAACCCAAATTTTCTAATGGAAGTAGTGATAAGCTGTAGCTCCACTTCCCAAGCTTGAGTGACTGCTAAGCCTCAAGTGGATATTCTGGCAACATCTTAAATCAATATCTGAAAGAAACTTCTGAGCACATCTTAACAGAACAGATTTTGGAAATTAGGTCAGTCAGTCCTTCCCAGTGCTAAGATTAAGTACTTGGTCTCGAAATTTGAAGGTTCAAGCCTCTAAGATGTGCAGAGAAGTAACCTGCAGTTAGTAAATTACCTGAAAAAAAAACAAAAACAAAAACAAAAACAAAACAAAACAAACAAACAAACAAAAAAAAAAACCAAAAAAAACAAAAAACACCACCCCACAACTTTTAAAGTAATGCATATACATTATTTTGATACTTCTACATAAAAAATTTTTCTAGATTCTTCCATCAGATCTTCAATTAGCACATAATTTTTCTACATGTTGACAGCACCATAAGGTTCTGTGAATTAAGTAGCCTCTGAGCAATTGGAATGTGACCTGGCTAATATGCTTGTATTTCCTATATGATTTCATCTGTTTCTATTTCTTTCAAATGGTTTTTGTTAGCAAAATGCAAACCCTGAGCAGTATCAATAATTTTTCAGTGGTTATTCCTTAGGTTTTTGCAATTAAAGATGTGTTTTCTATATTATATAATAAAATAAACTCAGTTAAATTACTGACTTATTTTTCTTCAAAGAAAAATGTCGATTTTTTTTGCTTGCTTTCATATGCTTCATACTTTAGCAGTTACTTATTTCATGGGACTTAAAATCAAAATCNTTCATGGTGGAAGTGAATGCTGTGTTTCATACTGAAAATGAATACCGCTGAGTTTTGTTAAGGGAGCTGACTGCAAACATATTGACTTGATAGGACGTCTTTGGAAACAAAACCTGAATTTCAAATGACACAAAGCAAAAGATAGGTTGCTTGTGGAGTTGCATCTCTCAGCATGGCTGCATTATGCATTATGGTTCAGACAAGAGGAGTAATTTTTCCTCTTTTGTCCATTTTTGAGTAAATTGTTCATTTGTACTCCATGTGCTAAAGTGCTGTCCGTGTAGGGTTCTCAAAATGCATACAATGGGTATCTTTCCAATTATGCTTTGCCGGAAAAAGCTTTCATTTCATCTGCTGAAGGGTTTCCAGTACACAGAATTAGTCTATGACTAGGATGGGGTAAAACACTGGAAAATGCTTTCAATGTAGATGCCAAGGTCCTCAGCACTAGTTGTTTTGCTGTACTCTTTATTGAATTAAAGTTAATGCTAATACAGATAGATCCTCACATTTATGCAAGTCTTGGAATGCAGGGAAGTTCACCATTTCTGCTGAAGGTATCTAGGGAATCTCTGTTGCCTAAGAGGTGTTGCTATGGGGTTCTGTTTGATTATTTGTTTTGCTTTTTGACTCTTTTAAAAAATATTATTACCAATTAATTTAGATCACTATATTTTTTATGACTTGGGATGTTTATAAGAATGGTTATATCCAAACAGAAATAATTGAGCTAATGATTATTTTTAAAATATTATTTTTTTTAGAGGGAGATAGCCTGAAGTCTTTTTTTTCCCTAAACTGAGGTTTAGTTTTCCTTGAAAATAACAGATGCTTTGAGGAAGAATTAAAAAAACCTTCAGAGTCTGTTTGTTGTTAAGAATTCTCCAGTAGATGGAGGTAGAGAATAGGGCATTTTAGAAGATATGTGAAAATAATTTTTTCTCAATGGTGGTTTGTGCATTTTCTGTCAATCTTCCTAGGGTGTTTATCATAACTGTTAATAAGTTGCTGTCTGAGAAGACGCTCAAGACAGCACAGGCAACAGCACACAGATAAGAATTCAAACCATCTCTGCATATGAAAGGTGAGTTTAAGAAGTTAACAAATGCATTAAGAACAAATTTCCTGCTTTCCTAGCTCTCGTTTCACTCAGTGTCTTAAAAATAAACACAATTTTATTTGGTGCTTTGTGTATAGACCGGCACTTGCAAATTTTTTATTTCAGATTAATAGGTAAAATATATGCTTTTTATTTTAAATAGTTCATTTTGACATGCAAACTCTCCTCTGCATGATTTGAATCATCATCATACTAGTGTGGGAGTTGTTTACTTATATAATGTTTTCATTATGCTAACACATCATAATTACTGTCACAATTTCCTTCATTTTTCAGTTCTTTTTTTTAAAAAAAATGAGTTGCTTACTTTACTGGCAACTTATTCTTATGTGATCTCTGCAGAAGTAGGAATACATTAAAATTAGAGAGACTAATACATTAAGATTAGACAGACTATGGGAATATGAAGACTAAAATAAAAAAAAAAAAAAAAAAAAAAAAATCCATGTAGTCCATGTAGTCACAGCAGGAAGATATTAATGATGGGAAAAAAAATACAAGGTCATTTCTAATCACATGTTTCATTCAGATGTGCAACCACACAAAAATGCCAGTTAGTGGCTTCCCAAGAAGAGATATAGTTTTCTCTGCTTGGAGCCCTTAAAAAATCCACCTGAAGACAGACATTTAGCCTTGCCATAAAATATTGACAGCTGTTATTCAGTGAAAATAGATACAAAATCTCCTTGGAGAGAAGATTGTTTCTGAAAAAAAGGAATCAGTTGTGTAAAAATGTCTTAATTTTTTTCATTCATATGTTTACTATAGATATTTACAGGGATTTTATCATGGTGGCACAGAGACACTTTGATAAAAAACATTGCCTCTTTCTGCGAGGCAACTTGCAATGTTGATTTGATGTTAAAAATAAATCAAAACCTTTAAAATTTTAAAACAGTCCTGGAAAGCGGTGAGGATGAGAGGTCATTGCTTTAAATGTCAATTCACAACCCACAGGTCAGTATCTGAGAAAACTGCTGAGTAAACCTTGTCCTTTTTCTCATGGCTGGTACTCCAGTGGTTACTAGTGTTCATGGTCACATGCAAAAAAAAAAATCAACTGTGCCTAAAATTCTTGATGCTAAAGAGAAAAAACCTGAGCTATGAGAACTTCATTTTTTGGTTTTTCATAGAGCCCTGAAGATACATCATTTGATCAGTAGTTTAGAATAGTGTTATGCATATTTTCTAAAAGCCAGATTTACACAGGAATTTATACTTTTGCATTGAGACCTTGATCATATTTCTGGAGAAGACATTAATTTACCTCTCACTGTGTAAGAATTTTGGTTCATTCATGATTTGGGTTTTTTTTAATTGATTTTTTTTTAATCTTTTCCCATGTAATAGAAAGCTATCATAGATTTCTGAGGATTTCTAGAAAGAAGTGGTTGAACTGAAAGAACAGTTAGGCTCAGGACAGATTGCCCTGAATTCTGAAGAATAGGGCAAAGCTATGGTGCAGGTCTGCAACATTGCCATCAATAATGCAGTGGTCTCAGGAGCTCTATAGTGTTGGGTAGGTGAGTAAAAGATGTCTTTCATTTAGAAAGCAATATGGAAAGACTAATCTTGTTTCTCAAAAAGCAAGTATGAGAAGAAAATTTCCTTGGAATACCACAGAGAAATTCTTGATCTTTTTTACCTCAAAAAGCAGGTGCCTCTGAGTAAGAGTGGTTGCAGCATTTATTTATTTTTTAATTTTTTTCCTTCTTTTTCCAAGCACTCTCTCTTACTACCACTTGTTCAAAGAAAGTTTGCAGGGAGCTTTCTTCTCTCTTTTTTT
>VYXF01002929.1:25283-36052 GCA_013397295.1 Polioptila caerulea | reverse complement strand
TTTTTTTTTTTTTTCAGAAGTAGTGTGAAGTTTGGTTAATATTATATTTAGGTAACATCATTCAATCTCAGGGGTTTTTCCCCCTTGAATATGTGTTTCTCGGAGGCATCCAGAATGACTTTGAAATCAATATACATAAACCCAGGATAAAATTATTTGTCTAAGTGACAGTACTGAGAAGGCTTGGAATTTTTGACAAATCCTAAATAAGGAACATGGTGTGATTGACATATACTGGAGACCTGTGCACTCTGATTCAGAGTACTGAGGGGTAATTGAGAGCAGAGCGATGAGTGTGAAATCCAGGGAGTGTGCTGGAGTTCATTGCTTCTTAAAGTCAATTGTTAATATAAGTTAAATTGTATTTAAGTACAATAAATGTACAATATGCTTTGTTCTTTCTTTGTGCTTGCTCACATTCATGCTCATTCAGAAGGCATTATGTTCAACTGTCAGATTTATCTGTGAATCAGAGAGTTCCTTGTAACCTAACATGCTTTTCCTAAAAAAGAAATTAAAACCTGGAAATAATTAAAATATTTAACATAATATTTAATAGTTAAATAATATCTGACACGACACATATGTTGAAAAATGCTGAGCTCATAATAAAAGTCTTCATACAGAATAGTATTTTGCTTCTTGGTTGTATCTATGGGTACTTACCTATGATTTACAGATAAAAAAATTATTTAAATTTTTGATAGAGAAAAAATAATTTAACAATTAGACAGATTTTAAGCAATGCTCAAAATAACCTTACTTATCTTAATTTCTTAAAATCTAGATTTTTTTTCCCCATACTGGTAAACCACTGAGATCCTGTTGTTTGGGGGGGGGGAGGGGGTGTGTTTACCTGAAATAAAATGTTTTGAACTGTTTTTAATATTTTTAATTGTAAACTCTTTAAGTTGTTATAGGCCAGAGAATACATACATGATACATCATATACTGGATGATCCCAGTCTATCTATATGAACTTTAATCAAGTCAAATTTCTCTGCAGACCCATGAATCTCTGTGATATTAAGTATTTCTTTACACTAGCTTTGTTTCCTTTCCAGCATGATGCTACCAAGAAAAAAACATTATCTATAACATCCAAAATTTCTTCTTAAAAGGAGAACTCTAATTCTTTAGACAGTTGGCTTTTTCATGTTTCCAATACTGCTGATGCCTAAATAATGGCTTTATTTTAGTTTAGACCCTGTGAAGCCACAGAAAAAGAGTACTTTTATGGATCAAAATCATTAATATATCAGTATAAATACCCCTCCTTAACAAACTTCTAACCATAAATAAAACTACTATTTAAAACCTATCAAGCACAATTCTCCAGCAAAACATTCAGTGCAATAGGGTAGCTGGTTTTCATTGGCTCCTATCTTAATGAAATGTCTTTCTTGAAAGCATCACTGCATCAGCATGAAGTTAAATGAGGAAAGTTGAAAGTATTTATTTGTAGAAATATGCTTTGTCATTAAAACTTTTTGACTACAACAGTAATATTATATAAAGGCATATTGGCTAAATTCAATATAATAGCAGTCATTGGAGATAATGTAGAACAGACATCTGAATATCCAGTGAGGTAGAATATTATTTTCAGATTAAAGAGCACAAAGTGCTTCTATCCAGATCATCTTAGAGTAGCATTTAGTGAACAATTGAAATAAAGAGGCTCAGGCCTGTTCCCATGCTCTGTTGATTATTGTACATCTGACAGCTGATCAATACCTGAATAACTCGCTTGAAATGAAGAGCAGAATATTTTTGATTTCTTATTTCCATTCCTTGCCATGAAGACAAAGTGTCATGTATTAGTGTATTCATTCAGAGCTGGATTTGGTCAAGAGACTTCACATGAGTTAGTGGAGGTCTCTGAATAGGGATTATCTATGGTGCTAGAAACGGTAACATGAAAGTCAGAGGTAATGATGCCTTCTAGAGGCTGACCTGGAACAGAGACTAGACAGAGTAAAAGGACAAAGTAAGTATTTATTAAAAGGCCTCAGTGGGTACACCTGGGCTGCACAAGAGTGCAGCTGGGCTACACCCAAGCTGCACCCCAAAATGGCCACAAAATGGAAGACCGATCACAAGGTCTCACACTTTTAAAAGTTTTGGTTCATTAGCATATTTTGTCCAATTATAGCTTCAGATTATGAAGCTCCATCCTCCTTTTTTTCTTCTCACTTCACCGTTTTTCTTCTTGCGTTTGAAGGTTGCATCGGTTGTCCTTGGTCTCAAGCTAGAAAAGGAATTGTTTTGTCTACCCACTCTGCCAAGAGAGCTCACTAGCACTTAATATGAAACCCAGAACTACCCACCAAAACAGCACAGAATCTGAAAAATATAGAAGCTAAAACTTAAGGCATCAGTAACGCTCTGGTGTGAATGCCATTCTACAACCATCAGATCTGAAAAATTTTTACATGTAAGGTGAGAGAAAAATGAAAGTTTTTTTGGAACCAATAGGAAGCAACAGATGCATTTATGCTTTTGAAAAGTTCATTGTATATGTTTTTAATGTTCTTTTTTTTTCATTTTTCTCTTTTTATCTGCACAAGACTAAGCTCGTAGGGAAGATTTTTTAAAGATTGCAAAATACAGGGCCTTTTTGAATTAGAAGTAGATGACAACTAGTCTGAACCTCAAAGTGTCAATAACAAGAAAAATGAAGAGGCATCTTTCAATGATGAAAGTAGTTAATATGAAACATTCAAAAAACTTGAGGCTGGGAAATTCAGTGTGAGCTACTGGTTCTAGGCTGTCCTTTCTTCAAAGTGATAAGATTTACCTTTGAAAAACATCATGTCAGTTCCCAGCTGATATGAAAGAGTGGATACATTTAGCTCATCTAGCAAGGTGGTTCTTCATCTTTTTATGTTAATGAAGAAGCGCTCTGTGTAGTTGTGGCAATACAAAAAGCTATGATAAGTTTTGTGTCCTGTGGTGATGACTCAGTTCCCCTTGGTTGACATGACGTAGGGGCAAAAATACGGTTCCATTATTTTGCTGATTGCTTACTTCACAGTTACTGTAGGACCAAGTGTGAAAAGATTGCTTCTTCTTTAAGAAGATGCCTATTAATTCTCTAGTTACATAAGATTAAGGCTATGCCCTTACTCTCTCTACACAGGGAGGGAAGAATTTAGGTTTTTCAAAAGGCCAAATAATTTATGATCCTAGGATCACTATTTTCCTCCGAGATTCAGGCTCCTAAGCACATAAATCACTTCTAAAATGTTATGCTAAGTTATACTCTGGGCCTCTGAGATAAGAAAGGTAAGACGCATGGAAAAAAGTATTTGGCAAATGTAGTTTCAACCACCTAAAGGAACCAAAAGGAAACAGTAAAATGGTTTTTTTTTCTATGACTCAGATACATTAAATACTAGTCCTTCTAGCATTTGGATAATCTTTCTGCAACACAACAGTGGTGGACGACTTGGTAGTATCTCAAATTCGATGACAAGAAGGAGCTTACTAGTCACGCTTTCCACCATTATCATATATATTACATTCTGTAATGACATGCTAGCATAAAAATATATGGATTGGAGGCTTTAGCAGTGCAATTATGGTGAGCTATTGACAAAAGCAAACCAACCAAATAAAATGCACACTTAGAATAAGGTGTATATGAGAAAATATTGTAACTAATGAAGGATAAGATGTTAAAAGTATCATGTTTCATGAGGTTTATTTTGCATTTATAAAATAAGCTGGTCCAGGGAGAATGTGGGCCCTCTAAAGAAGAAATAGAAGTGCAACACCTGAATAATAAATGTTGGTTTACTCAAGGACCTAGAGTGACAAAAAAGGTAAAGATACTGTAGTGATCCATCCCCGAACTAGGCTATACTGAAGTTTTATACCAACCTTTGACTTTTGAAAACTTTTGAAAAATAGTAGGTATAAGACTGAAAATCCTGCAGTTGCAATTCTTTCCTGAGGCTGTTCTTATAAGGCAGATCCAAGCTGAATATTATCCCTTCATCTTGCCTACAAGCACAGCCTCACCACTGTCTGGAATTTGATCTGGATAATGTTATGTCAAGTTTAAGCTACATTGTTTTCCTATATTCCTTTCTTAATAGTTAACAATTATTTTTCATATAATGAGAGGCTGAAATGTGGAAAAAGTGTCTCACAAAACAAAAATTCTATATATTCATCAGGAACATGACCTAAGACCTTTTTTTTTGATAAGGAGCTTTAAATAGCCTTAAATGAGCTACTTAAAAACATGCCTGAAATATGTTTATTTGTATAGCGTTTATTAAAAATATTTTCAAGTACTGGTAGCCTTCTTTTGCTTTAGGAACTATTTACATTTTTCCATTTTTAATACTATTTAAATAGATGCAATTTGTTCAAGGGGAAAGAAAACAGCCAGAAGTCAGGATATATAGCTCTGCAGTGATTCACTATAGTTGTCTTTCGTTTTATTTTAGATGATGTGTCTTCATAAATTCAAAGAGTTAGCCTCTGAGTTCATCTTTCATTTCCCTGGAAACGGGAGCATTGTGGATGAGTACTTGGCTCTGACCCAGAGCTGAGTCATAAGCAGTTTCGGCATCTTTGAGAGAGTCCAAAATCTCTCCTGAAGTCAGCAGCACAAACTCAATTCTGCGTATATCCTTCACAAGTCCCTTCTGACAGAATTGCTCTCATGTAGCCCAGGCACCTCAGTGATATGTCTAAATCTGAGTCTACTTTACTTCTCTGTCTCTTGAAGTGAATGCAAAGAGAAAAAACCCAGAAGAGGAGGGGTAGTTCCAAACAGATTGGAAATCTTTCCTGTGTCTAAAACAGTGGGCTCTTGATTTCACCTGTGTGCTGCCTTCATGGAGAGAGGAGAGGCAGATTTGTACTTCCCTTTGTGATGGCAGGCCACTCGCTTAAGGACTAGGAAAGGCAACTGGGACACCGAGTTTCTGGATATACAGTAGCACTACACCCTGCTACTAGGTGCAGTGCACTGTACTCCCTCAGTCAAACAGAGAAACTTGTCCCAGTAACACACGCATTTTAGCAGGGCCCAAACAGCCAAGTGTGTGAAAAAATAGGTTTGCATTTTACTTTCCTCACCTGCAAAATCAAACTACTGTATTTATTCAAAATATATTTATGAAACAATTAAAATTTTCAATAAAATCCCTCCGCTGTTCATCCACGTATTAACTGGGACTGAGTATAGCTACCAAACATATAAATAATGCTCTGAATTTATGATCTTGTCAATGATGATCCAATAAACTGGCTGTTCACCTGCAAAAACAGGATGAAAGCTAAGAGATGGTGAGCATTAATCACGAACATAAATTAAGATTCCTAGCAGCAGAATTCTATATATACCTGAAGATTTCTTCATTTATCCTCAGTACTGAAAGCAAAAATAGCTTTTTTTTTTCTTTGCTCTAATGTGTTTTACATATGAACCATTTTTTAAATGTATTTATGTACAGAATTATTTCAATATTACCAAAAGTGTATTTTGGTTGTCATAGTTATCATGAATAAACAGCTCACTTTTCGTTACTAGTAAGAGGCTTTTAAAATTGCATGCTCAATTCCAACAGTATGTGAAAAAGAAAATGTCCTTGTGAATTAAGTTTGGATTCAGTGATACATCTTGCTATTTTTTATTCAGAAGAGCAGACCAGTCCTGTTTGTTTGTTTATTATCGACGTAGTTTTGAAGCAAATTTGTTATGGGATGTCTGAATTTCCTTAGTGAATCTCAAGGTAATCTCATCTCTAATGCTTTTATATAGTAGCTATTTAATCTTCTTTATGGAGAGGACAGAATGACCTTATTCTTTACTTTTTCTAATAAAACTTCTTATGGTTGAGAATTTCAATGAGGTTAAAATGAATTTTGTCCTACTGAAAAACAAAAACATGGAAATGTCTCTGATTTAGGAAAAACCTTTTCTTCTTAAGCTTTAACTGAAAAAAAAATGTTTTACTGATTAATCTCTTGCCATTCTATGGTAATTTTCTGGCAATGATTGGATTATAATGCAGGAAAATATAATTATGGTTTCCACTTAATTCAGGGGTATTAAAAATAAAGGTATGTGTGTACAACAAGGCTGCAATGTAGAAATATATCCTAAAATCTATTTTCATCAAATAAATTATTTTATTCACTGACTTTAACCCCTTAGCATTTTGTCCAGTTTTTCTTTTAAAATGACAGATACTGTCAACATTCATATTAAATTTCTTACTATGAACAGATAAAAGAGCTCTATTTTGACAGGGTTTCAAAAATACAGAATGATTTAAAGAAAAGTCCTTATGAGCAGGAAAATATATTTAAGGTGATTCACCGCTATATTTTTGACAGGAAAAAATAACTTTAGTTACAGCTTCAACTTTGGCAAAAGTAGAGCAAATATAAAGATTAATCTGTACAATGATCCAGAGGATGCCAGAATTTTAAAAATCATGTTATTTATCTTTAATTATGGCATATTTGGTTTAGAAGTACTTGTGTAACTTTATATTTAGATGTCACTATACAAAGAAATTGATCTCATCAACATTAGCCCAGTTCACTTCTTTGGAAATACGATAATTTAGTTACAATGAGTGTGCCTCCAATATTTAATTGTGTGTGTGTGTCTGTGGGTAAGTGTTTACACACATACCTGTTTGTGTGGGTGGAGGATACACACAGAAAGAGCAGAAAGAAATAAAAGTAATAAAAATAACTGTCATCTTCAGTGAAAGGCAGACATACCTGCACGGTTTTGAAAATCCTGGATTTTGGAATAGTGAAGAAGAAAGAATCAAGTACCCTTTGCTCTTCTTGTTCAGTCTTTAATTTCAGGAAGATTTTATTTGTCCCTGCTGTGGTATACAAAACTGGAGGGAATATGTCACTGTTTGGTAATTTACGTTACACATTATATTTACATTACACATTACATTTACATTGCACAAATAAATGATAAACTTACCCTACAATAAATAAATGATAAACTTACCCTACAATATTTCAAAGACCCCCACAACCAAGCAGATTCTTTAAAATATTATTTTACTTAATTTTACCATCTGCTTTATAAAATAGATACTAGGGGATTTTTACAGGTTTTATAAAATAGTGTCCTATAACTACCTGATGGCACCTTTCTGTTTAATGTGTTCTCCACTCTACTGCCAAAAAAGAACAGATGGCAGATCTGTTTAGATTTATCAAAATCATAGATCTCTTCAGTCTGCAGTGGGAAAACATACAGAGATATTCTGAGATCACTGATATTTCCAAATCCTGAATTAAAGATGACAATGTTATAACTAGAATAAAAATATGTAAAAAAATGCCAGTTGGTGACATTCACCATTCTTTCAAAAACACATAGAATTCAGCTTAGAGAGAAATAAATTCCAAAAACCACTTTATCTCAAGGTCTCTCAGAGATATTGCAATATTATTTTTAATCACTATTAGGAGGCCATTGTGTTCATGTGGACAAAATTAAACAGAATACCATTAATTCAATAATTAAATGTAGTCAGTAACAGAATGTGTTTATACAACTATCCCTGTGACCTTGTCAGTCTGTGTTCTGGATGCTTTTTCTCTTTTTATTTTTAATCTGTGTGTCTGCATGTGTTTGTGTGTGTTTGTGTGCATTTGGGTATGTGTAAATGGTCCCTAGGGGTATCTCCAGTTCTTGAATTGCGGAAAAAAATTCTCAAAACTTTTGATCAAGACAAACACTGTTATGCAGTTTTTTATCTAGTAAACAGAAAGAAAGACGCTAAAAATTTTAAATAAAATATTTCATAGGTTTTGGACCATTTTACCACTTCTAGAAAAAAAAAGTAAATTTAAAGTTCGTTTGTACTGTGAGTAAAAAACCATGAAGAAAACTTAGGAATTATTAAAGTTTCCCCATCTGAAATTCATAGTTTATCATCACATAAATCCTATTTATGCTACAGTGAATGAACTATCTTCAGATAATAATCAGGCAGTTGTTTGTAATGATAAATATGGATAAAAGACCCTTTGCAGTTTATCTGCATGTATGTGGTTTCTTAAAAATTTCTTTGACATTTGAGTTTTTTTGGAATTGATTAAGCATATTAAATCACTGATAATGAGTCTTCAGAAACACATGGTATTGAGTTTGGATAAAAGGAATTTATCCCTTGACATGAATTAACTTTACTAGAATGTGTAAATGAATAGCAAGTGGAAAGTCTTATCTCTGTAGTTATTCTAATTACACAGTAACATCTAACATCACAAGAAATTGAGATAGTGGGAAAGACAAATAATTGAATTTGTTATTGTTATTGTGCTTGTTAAACATGAATATTAACATGTTTGTTGGCACATTTCAGAGTGATTTGAAGTAAAGTTTTTTGTAGTCATCTGGAATATATGAATAATATTGCAGCTCAACTAACCTAAATAATTGTTGTGTGTTCATTAAAATTTTAAGATTATACTAAGGCAGCAATAAATCCTTGGATCTTCAGTTTCATAAGGTCAGTTCCCTTTTGGCCTTGGGATTCTGGGTCAACACTTAGAAAAACCTAACAAAAAGGTCAGTAGCAGTTTTTACATTCTTCTCATATTGAATTATATTTCTAGAATACAAAGTCACATAAACACAGTCATTATTTGGTGGGGGAAGTGCTGGAATCTGAATGGAGGTATTCTTGACTCCTTGAGATTAATTAGAGTAATTTCATTCACTTCTGTGACCTGAAAATTAACCAGTGATTTGGTACTATATAAAACATTTGCACTCTTGACCCAGTGATTTTGACAGCGCTTTAGTAGGGTTTAATACATGCAGTAAGTTCTCATTTTTTTGCAAGGTTGTAAGAGAGTTGTTTCATTGCCTTTTCCCTCTTCATTCAGATGAACCATGGGCCCAAAAATGGTATCAAAAGAGACTTTAAGGAAGATGAAATATAAGGCAGGTGTTAAAGAAGAATGTAGCATTAAGAGAGAGGTTAACAATGTCATAGTCTTTTATTGATCAGGGTGGGAGAAGGAAAAAGCTAAAAATCAAACATCAGTGTATGAAGAGAAGAGAGGAAAAGGTTCAACCTAGAGTTAGATCCTATTTTCTTCATAAACCAGTGTATTCCAATATCTGTTAAAAAATAGGTATCTAAATATTACGATCTTCTTGCATTTGCATTCTTGTGTCTATAAAAATAAAACAAATAATCTCAGTTTATCACGGAAGTTTGTCACAAGTATGAAGGAAGCAAGAATGTCTGTGATTGTCTTCAAGTGCTTGTATGAAATTAATCATTATATTTAATTATATATGTTGCTCACTATGAGGTTACCTGGACCAAGAAAAAGAGGTATTTATAAAAATTGTCTCTGTGCCATCCAGGCAAATATCAATATTTCAAAATGTTTTTTTTTCATTTTATGGTGTTTTTCTCAAAACCACGCTGAACTTTACTATCAGAATCAATGGTATTTAAGTCATTAATGTTCTCACCTTGTGGACTGGAAACTGCATTTCAAGTTCTTAGACCAATAATAATAGTTAATGCAACAAGATACTCGATTTGCAGAGGGTTTGTTTTTTTTATTATTTTGCTTTCTCTTTTCCTATTTCATCTTAAACCATCACTGTCACCTCTGAACTCTAATCCTTGTATTTTATCTTTCGTTTTACAGTCTTGGATATAGAAAAACTTTCTCAGATAAAAGTTAGAGATTGAAGTCAGGAACTGTCTAGACTTTGATGATTTCTTTATCTGTTGCCTAAGGACAGATGTACTGTACAGCATGCAGCCTGCTGAGAAAGTTAATGTTTAATTGAATAAATGCCACTGGATATTAAAATAATCATTATTAACTGTGATGTCAATGGAGTTATGGGGGGAAAAAATATCATAAACCTGTCTGTTGGTCCTCCAAATGGATGTTACTGGATTCATGAATGGCAAGAAACAGGAATTAGTGCTTCAAGACATCTATCTAATCTTGTGTTCCTATGTCTCCAATATAAACAATGGAGGATGCACTCGATCCTACTGTCTGTGTTATTAATGAAGATATTAAAGAGCACTGGTCCCAACACAGACCACTGAGGGACATCACTAGTCATCAGTCCCCATCTGGACATTGACTCATTGACCACTACCCTCTGGATGAAACCACCCATTCAGTTCCTTATCCATCAAACAGTTCATCCATCAAACCCATCACTCTACAGCATAGAGAGAAGGATGAGGACTGTGTCAAAGGCATTACAGAAGTCTAGCTAGATGACATTCACAGCTCTTACCTTGTTCTCTGATGCAGTCACCCCCTCACAGGCTTCTATGCTGGTCAGGCAGGACTTGCCCTTGGTGAAGCCTAAGCACTTCCCTGTCCTCCATGTGCTTTAGCAGAGCTTCTAGGAAGATCTGTTNGGCAGTATCCTATCTTGATAGATCAACATCAGTGGCACGAGCAACTGGAGCAAGTGTAGGTATGTGAATGAATGTGTGAGCACTGGTGAAGNTTCTAGGAAGATCTGTTCCATGATCTCAGGCACACAAACGAGATAGAGAGGTCAGTAGTTCCCAGGGTCCTCCTTCATATCCTTTTTAAAGATGGGCACAATGCCTATGTTTTTTCTAGTTACCTGGGACTTCATCTGACATGACTTTTCAACTATGGTGGTGAATGACTTTGCAACTGCATCAGTCAGTTCTCTCAGGACTCTGGGATGCATGGCATCAGGTCCCACAGACTTATGTATGTTCAGGTTCCTCAGA
>VYXF01002929.1:0-25107 GCA_013397295.1 Polioptila caerulea | reverse complement strand
AGCAACTGGAGCAAGTGTAGGTATGTGAATGAATGTGTGAGCACTGGTGAAGATCAATCTGGTCTTGCCACCAAGCAGATCATGAATCTGATCTTCTCTTAGAGTGGAAAAGACTTTGTTCCTCCAATCCCTGTCTTGTGATCCACCCACTCAAGGGATGTGGGAAGAGAGACTGCCAGTGAAACTGAGGCAAAAGGTGTTGAGTATCTCAGCCTTCTCCTCTTCAGCTGTTATATTTGCTAGTTGTGTTCATCAGGGGCATATGCTTTCACTTGCCTTCCTTTTCTGGCTGACATACCTGTAGAAGCCCTTCTTGTTACTCTTTTGCATCATTTGTCAAGTTCTATTTCATGCCTTGGCCTTCCTGACCCCATCCCTAAACACCTGAGCTGTGTGTTCATGGTCTTTCCAGAATATCTGAATCAGTTTCCACTGCCTGTGTTATTCCTCTTGCCCTTCAGTTTGCTCAGCAGGTCTCAACTCAGTCATGACAGTCCTTGTCTTCCTTTCTTGATTTATGACACCTGGGAATCAAGAAATCTTGCACTTTGTGGAAAGCAAGAGAGATCTGCCAACTCTGCTCTTCCTTGCTCCTGAGGGTGATTTCCCAGAGTGTCCTGTTGACTAACTGTTAAACAACTGTAATTCTGCTTTTCTGAAGTTCTTTACTCTGAAGATTTTATCCTTCACCTGACCCATATACCTCAGGACTGTGAATTCCTGTAGTGTATGATCACTGCAGCCCAGGCTGCCTCCAGTCTTTATGTCCATGATTAGCTCAATTCCGTGGGTGGCCAACTGGTCTAGTAATACATCCCATACTGGTGAGTGCACATAGGGGTGGCCTGGACTTCCTAAAGCTGTCTGTGCTACTTTTCCAGCAGCTATCCATGTGGTTGAAATCCTCCAGCAAGGATTTTGCTTGTGAGGACAATTGCCAACAAGCAAAATGCCTCCTGTGGCTAGAGCAAGGAAGTGGCCTGCAGTAGACAGCAAGCATCATTTTCCCTTTGATTCCCAGTCTCTAATTCTTACTTTCAACCTGCTCATGGCTATTATTCAGAGACATCTCTGCACTCTATCACTTTCTTGATATAGAGGGCAACCCCTTCACATCTTCTTCCTCTCCCGCCCCTTCTGAACAGCTTGTAGTCATCAATAGCCACACTCCAGTCGTGTAATTCATCCCACCAAGTTTCAGTAATGGCAGCTAAGTTGTAGCTTTCTAGCATTTTCTAGCAGTATTCTGGCTTCCATCTCCTCCTGTTAGTTGTCTATGCCATGGTGCAGTTGATTATAGGTACAGGCTGTCTCAGAAAGAAATAAGGAAGAAAAGTATCTATATATGAACACACTTTGAAGTATGAAAAAACATCAATTATGAGGCATTTTTTTCATGTGGACAGCATGACATAAATTTTACTAGTCAGAATTTTGTACCATCAAAATTATTATTAGAGGCATCATGCTACATGCTGGAGCAACGTACTCCATTCTCACCATTTCCAGTGTAATAATGCCTTGCAGAACTGATCCAGGCATTTTTCTCAGAATGCTCTAAATGCATACATCATCCTTCTGGTGAGATAAAATTTCTTCTACTTGCCTGTATTATCTGCTTGTTCTCAGTGAATTAATTGAAAAACAAAACAAAATTTTGCTACTCTCAGTAAAAAAAACTGAAAAAAAAAATCTTCACTAACATGACATATAAAGAAATGACTTAGAAGTTTTGCAGGAAATAATCTATTTTGTGTAAGACTAGAAGGAATCATGTTTTAATGATAGTAGTAGCAGACAGTTCAGGAGATTTTCCTGTTGCACTTTACAATGCTTTTGAAGCATAGGTTGGAAACCTCTAACTCATAAATTTGATATTCATCTTGCATAAACATGTATTCATATTTGACACAAGCGTGTACACTTACATTTTTCTTATTTATGTGAAAGACTGACAAAATCCAGATAGAATAAGTAGCAACAAAGCTGACTGGAAATAATACAGGTTCTTACAGTCCATGTAACATTTCTAGTTCATTTGAATCCTGTGCAGCTTCCTTTATATATGGGAAATGCAGATCCATGCATCCAAACTCACTCTTTCCACATCAGTGAAGGGAAAAATTGTCTGGAGTTTGCAAGTTTGGAAATTTTTAACTCTACATCCTTTTTTTTTTTTTTTTTAATACCTGTAGAGAATACCTAGATATTAGAGCACTTGATATCCTGAAGAGACCTTCTCTATGTAAAGCAAATGAGTGATTTCTTCTGTACATGGGCATTAACAAAAGCTCATGCAAAACAGTTGAAACTCAGTCCTAAGCATGAAATGAAGCTTCCTTGTGGAGATGATGGCAGAATAGCTGTTATACCCTCAAACATTGGTTCTTCTGAGTCTCCCGTGTTCTTCCCTAATTGGTTCTTTCAATTATCTCCCATGTTCTCCTGGGCTGTTATCAGCCAATGTACAGACCTATGCACTACTGAGATAAAAGTCTTCTTCTTTCACTCTTTGGTCTATGTGTCTAAGTGTTTCTGTGTATGAATTTTAATTTTCAATTTCAAGAAGGTGTTAGGATGATATTTAGTTATGCATTTTCTCTGCATAGCATAAATCCCCAAATTTTATTTTCTGCCCAATATATGATAGCATGAATTTAAAGTGACTCTTATTATTATGGCATTGTAGTATTATCATGTACTTAAAAAAGATGAGTAAATGTCAAGTTTTATCTTGCATCAAAACAGACTAGAGCGTCAGGACACATTTTTTTTTTTGGTTGGTTTTTTTTTAGCATCCATGATGCTACAACATACAAGATCGATGACTCTCTTTTAGCATGAGCTTATTCTTAGTCCATAGATACTGTTATTAGCTGGATTTTCAAGATCTGTACTACTAAGTCAACCATTTTAGAACATATATGATATATTTTTATGTAATCTATAGGCCTAGAGGTTAGAATGAATTTTCAATTTATGTTCACCCATGACCTGAAATTGCACTTTGCATCTCAAAATACATACATGATGTCTGAATCTTAACCAGAATTTAATTTATTCAGATGTTGTAATGACTTCCTGTACAGTTCATCTCTCCTTGAATATAATGCAAGTTGTATATCGCCCAGACTATTTCAGTCTTTAGATCAATGTCTTCTTAATTGCTTACTTTCACATGAGGAAATATATTACTCAAAACTTTCATGGCATCCACTGCATTCTTTGGCCCAGATTTCATCTCACATGGCCAAATTTATGACAACATGTAAATTGCACATTTTTTGTTTCTTTTTTACTTTGTTTGTTTTGTTTTGTTTTGTTTTGTTTTTGATTGGGGATTGTTTTCATCACTGAAATACAGTGTGTATTAGGAGAGACATCTGTGTCGAACATTACATTAGAAGTTATAATTAAATAGCATACAGAGTTATGTTTCATATATTATTATCTCTATACAGGTAAATGCTTTATTTAAAACTATACCAAACATACCCCAATCATGCTATATGTAATATAGAGACATCTTATGTAGCCATGTCTATCAGTCCTTGTCGACAGTATCAAAACAGTTCAGAACCTTCCCTGATATTAGAGAGATATGAAAGTTGTCCAAGTGCTTTTCCTCATGCATTTACACACTTCATGCACCTTTTAGACTGTGGCTTACCTTGCAGTGGTTTCTTTCCATGGTCTTTTGCATTGCTTAAGATATAAGCAGTCCAGGACCTACTACTATTAAGTACAGGTGTCATCTATTATCTCTCAGGAGTGGTATCCATTTGTCTCATTGTTAGATGCTACAGATCTTGGTCTGTCAGCCTTTCCTATAACTGCTCCATAATGCTCTGTGCAGTAAAATCTCTTGACTGCCCTCAAAGACTGACGTAGTGCAGAACACTACTTGTATCAGTCAAACAACAGGTATTTACTACAGGGCAAATCATAGCTACTTTGCCTTCAAGGATGTGAAACATTTTCCAGCTCAGTTTCATGGCCTGCGGTAGCTACATTTACTCTGGTGGCTTTCCTTAATTGGTTTGGTAGCATGTCAGCAAGCTGGCATGTAATGATATGAACTAAAGAGCCTGCTAGCATATATTACTGAATAAAAATTCAGATATTCTATTCTTCTATAACTTTGTAGTTTAATTGTAGTCTGCTAGCATATATTACTGAATAAAAATTCAGATATTCTATTCTTCTATAACTTTGTAGTTTAATTGTAGTCACAGTCCCATATCCAACAAAGAAATTCACAAGACTATTAAACCTACATGCTGCCAGAATGAAACTGTGGTGCCCTATGTAGTAAAGGAGCATCCTTACCTCTACACCTTGACAAAAGCATGGCAGAATTTCAGTTTTACACTTTCAAAGCTATCAAGTTTAAGTCACTTAGCATTACTTTCTACCCTCACATTCAACTCACTTTTGAAAGATAGCTAGAGAGACATTTCCTGTGGTTTTAATCTTTTACACAGAATATATTAACCAAATTGGAGCAAAGTCCCTTCAATTCACAGAAAACACTTAAGAATACACATCTCTATGTACTCTTCTCTGAGAATTGCTGAAGAAATTTTCATTGAAGTTGAAACTGGAAAAGATGAGGGACTTTACCTCCACCATCCTACTAAAGGCATTTAAAATTTACCTTCAAAGCAACGTCATGCAAATATCCATGTTTACCACACACTTTTCTTACATCCATCACTGGCCTAGCAGGGAGGGCAGAACCAGTAAATCCACTTCACCCCTGCAAAGTGTGCAGGCATTGCTGAAAGGCACATAGACATATGCTCATATTTCTGCAGTAACCTACAATATCTTGAGTGCTACACTGCTTCCTGGATCTAAGTTATCCCTATGTGGCCAAAAAAAAAGGTAAAAGCTTTTGATGTTTTCACCATGAACTGGTGTGCTAATTTCTTTTCCATTGTAAGGAAGGCTTGATTCACAATACTGTCTGAGAGCTATAGTTATTGTGCTTTTAAGAGTTATCACTACAAGCACCATAAGCATAAGGATGGTTAGAATATGTAGGATATGTTTTTCTTATAATATTTTTAATAGCCATGGCACATTACTAATTACGAAATTATTCTTTGCACACAAAGACCCAAGTAAAATTAAATAATGGGTGATATTTAAATGTTAATATGAGTAATATTATTGTGGCTTTGCCACTATGGGAATAAGTGCAAAAATGCTAGAAAAATAAGAGTAACCTTATTAAAGAACAAGGCCAAGTCAGCAATGATTCTAAGATGAAGACAGTGTTATTAGTTTCAAAATAGTTTAAGTACTTTTACTTGCAGAATATTTTTTTGCAATGAAATTATGTTCAAACAAATACAAGCACAACAACAAATGCAAAACTAGAAAGTTGAGGCATGCTAGAGAAATGGCAGATTAGTCCTTAGCATATTTACAATTCATAAACCAACAACACTTTGAACTAATGCAAAACAGTTTAATAGATATGAGAACTGTGTCAGAGACACAGAAGAAAACTCCATTAAATTAATATTAATCTGAAGTGTTCTGTTATTAAAAGAAAAATACAAGCACAAACAAACTAAAAACAAACAAAAACAAACAAAAAAACAAACAAAAAAAACAACAATATGATAATGCCACACTACTTTAAATACTTGGAAATCATAAAACTCAAAATATTAATTTCCCTCATTTAAAATACAAGGAGACAGATTTTATAACATCAAATGTAACTGTAGAAGAATAACAACAAGCACAATTTTTGCACAGTAACTTGTCATATTGGCAAAAGTAAACCAAAATAATTTATTACTAGCCAATTTTTAAAATATTTTCCCTAAGTGTAAGCAAGCTCTTGATCAAAGTTCTCATCAATCAGATGAGAGCTTTATTGAAGTGCTGACTTTAAATATATAGTAGTTTATTTTTTTGTCTCAAATATTATAAAATAAATAATTGAGTTAATTATCTTTTCCCAAACTTTACAGTTACAGTAGGTTATAGGTTTGCTTATTGGCATACTACTAAGATGCTTAAAACTCTGATTTATTTATCTAGCCAAATGCAGAAGGGACATACATAATTCAGTTCATACAACTTTAAACATCAGATCAGTAGACATGCTGTTTTTCTAAAAGAGAAATGGGATTTGCCACATTTTGGTAACATTAATCTAAAATGTTTCCAACTATATTGAACTTTATTTCTAGTATATAGAATAGTAAGTAATATAATAAAGTCCTTAATCTGAACATATGGTATGTAGTGTAATATTGTCACACTATTGAGTTGACTGTTCACTGAAAGGCACTCTTTCTTGATTTTACCAATACCCTTGCAGTCTTCACAGTATTTCCTGGACATTAATTTAACTAATTCACATCATAATTTCTGCAGAAAATAAATCTAGCAGAAAAAAAAAAAACAAAAAGGGAAATGGTAAGAAAATACATCTCCACTCATCATTGACAAACTGGATCAGTCTTACGCCTGTTAACACAAGCAAAGGCTGTATATTGTTGCCAGCAAGGATATAAAATTCTTTCTCAAGTATTTTTTGTTAAGGGAGTCTGCATTTATGTCAAGATCCATATAAGAATGTTACATGAATAATTTGTACAAATGTAATTTTTCTATTAGTGATTACAGGAACAGAGCTTCACAGAATTATAGAGCAAACTGCAGTTCAAACTAATCTAAGTATATCGACACTGCAGAGCATGGAAATAAGACAGGAGGGAAAGAAAAAACAAACCATGAAAACTGGAACAGACCAATTTTAGTAAATTTGCAGTGAAATAAGAATGGTAAAAATAAACAAGAACAGTGTCTCTATTTATTCTTTCTGAATATTATCTGTGCCAAAGAGTGGGGTAATACAGCAAAGGCATCTGCTAAAAATAAAGATAACTCTAGAAAGGGAAGAATATGGGAAGACTGAAAGTGAGAAAAAAAGGAAAAAAACTAGTAGTATTATAATATTGAAAAGAAAAAAATGGATGAAAATGTGGCATGAGAAACATTTGAACTTAACAGGACCCAATAAAGGGCATTTACACTCATCATTGTAACACTTATGATAACACTCATGACAGGTATTATCTTTTGAAAAATGAAACTAGATAGCAATTTTCCTTTGAAATATACTATGACTTTTCTCACCCTCAAAAATAACACAAGGAAACAAATAAATGAGTTCTTACATTAAAATGTATGCATACTTTGTTAATTCTATGTAATTTAAACAGTGACCTTCTCAGTAAGAGAAAATTAATAGAAGCAGATACTTGAGTGATCCTCTTATGTTCATATTCCCCCTTTTTTTTCCCATGGGAATGAAAATTCTTATCTATTCTGAGTTGTAGCTTCCCTGAGATTCAACATCTAGACTGGGGTTTTTTCCCTTCCAAAAAGCACAAGTTCTTCCAGAGGACTTGGAAAGAAGGTGACATAAAATGGGATAAAATGCCATTTTATTAGCTAACAAGATTATAGGCTTGCTGTTGTCTCTACTCTGAAAAATTATCAGCAGTAAATAATTAAGGAATTCTAAGTATACTTACTGAAAACTTAATCTTGCTTACAAACAAGCAATATGTCATATCCTTATTAATGCAGTTATTTTTGAGACAACAGAAATGCCAGAGGGAAGTTCAATGCTCTACAGTGCACCATCAGTACTAGAATCACAAGAATACTACATCAGCAAGGATCTTTATTTTGTTCATAGTGTTACCTTTCTTGTTTTCACAAAGTCAAAAATTAAAACCTCCATGGGCTGCTATCCTTAAACAATTACAGTCCTAGGAAAGGTCAATAATTCTACCCCAAAGCTAAAGCAGAAAGATAAAACCCAGGTATAAAAAAAAAAATAGTGTAATGAAGAAGATTCAAAACTTCAAGTGACTGAGATAAGGATTCTATTGTTTTGGTATTTAAAATGGAATAGCAGTCTTCTAAGCTGTATTATAAAAGATGTAGGAACTAGAGATGTACTTTTGTAAACAAAACATGAAGCCATGAGCTGCTTGGAAATAAAGACTATTTTTCATGCTCTCTCTTGCTAAAAGAAAAACATTCACAAATCAAATACATCACCCTGCTGCGCTTGCAGTCTTTGAGAGCATATCAGATAGGCTGGTGAGTTTGCTTTGCAGGCAGAATTTCCAAGGTTCATCCATCCCTAAGATTAATACAGCCCTCTGTTATAGCCTTTACGAAGTAGTAAGGCTGTATTTGCAGTCAGGTATTGCCTCCTAAGTTCTATATTCAAATCCTAAACTGATTAGTCACATTAGGCTTTAAGTCCCAGCTCTGATGTATATTTATGGATTACTGATCTGTAGAAGGTTTTTCTACAGCAAAAACAGCAGTGCAGTTTTCAGCTAAAATCTGATTCTGCACTAAATGAAAAAATGTTTCTGTACAGCTACTATCCTGACCACATTTCAAAAGTGAATGAGATTTACTCTTTGCTTTATGGCTTATTCCCTTTTCTATGGAATTTATAATCTATATGCAAAATGGTTTCATTACAATTGATGCTGTCAACATTTTATTTGTGAGTGTTGTCAGCTGTTTGCTTTTTTCATCCCTTTCTAATAAAATCTACCTTTGACTTTTAACTAGAAAAAAACACTATAGCTAATGGCTGAATGCTGAACCCAGAAGGCCCACCTTAGGCATGACTTTTTATTTTGTTTTCTATATAATAAATAGGGAAAAGAGAACAAAAATAGAAGATCTGGAAAGAACAAAGACTCCTGCAGATATGAACACTTATACATTTGCACAGAACAAAACATCTGCTGTTTTGCCAGCAGGTGTGTGGGTGGGAGGTGGGTGTAGGAATGACTGCTGGGACAAGACACCAGAATCCCATTCCTCCTGGTCCCAAGAATGGCCTTCCACTGTCCAAAGCTCAACCAACCAGAGAAAGTAGTAGCACCTCTGTAATAATTTTTATAAGAAATAGGAAAAAATGGCTGCACAACTGCTGCAAGAGAGGAGTGAAAAAATGTGAAAGAACCCTACAGACACCAAGGTCAGTGAAAAAGGAGAGGAAGGGGTTGTTCCAGGTGCAGATTCCCCTACAACCCATGTGCAGGCCATGGTGAGGCAAGTCATCCCAATGAAGCCCCAGCAAGACAATGGTGCAGCAGAGATCCACCCTCTATCCTGTAGACAACCAAATGCCAGAGCATGTCGCTATGTCCTGAAGACAGCTAAAGTTTGTGGGAAGCCAATGCTAGAGCAGGTTCCTAGCATGAACTGGTTTCCCTGGAGAGGACCCTCTCTCTGTTATCTCTCTTATCTTTTGGATAAATGGAGTCTGGGAGAAGGTGGTTTTAGGTGTGCTTTTAATTCCCATCCTACTGTGTTTAATTTGCAATAAATTAAATCAATATCCCCAAGTTCTGTCTCCTTTGCCTGTCATGGTAACACATAAGTAATCTCCCTGTCCTTATCCCGACCCACAAGCTTGTCATCATATTTTCTCCTCCTTTCCTACTGATAGAGTGAGAGGGAGAAAATTTCTTGGTGGGCACCTAGCAGGCAAACCAGGTCTACCCAGCACAGAAGAGTAAACCAAGCCAATGTAGAAATCACTTGGTTTCACTGTGGACCTAACACATGTAGTCAAAATCCACAAAACACACTTGGAAAAATCCCAGATCTTCTCTCTTTGAGATTCATTTCTTCTGAGAGGTTGGGCTTGGAATTTTTGTCACAATTACATAAGTCAGAACCCAAACCTTGGCACAAATGGATCCTGTTCCAAAGGATTCAGAATATTTTCAAATAAATTCAGATGGAATTTTGCCAAACAGAAGACTTCCTCAAGTCTATACTATTCAGGTATTAAAACTGAGAGCTACCAAGGAAAGCAGAATAAGTAGTAAGACAATACGATAATATTTTAGCCAGTTTAAACATGCTTGTGGGAAGAGTCTTTCATCCTTGCTTACATTTAGTTCAGGAAAATTGTATGTTTGGATTATAAGTACATTAACTAGATACTGTCATCCTGAGAAGTTAATTTTCAAAATTCCTGTCATTTCAGTAAATTTATTAACAGAAAATATTTAGTGAGTATTCATTTTAGAATGAAGACAGGAATACTGAAAGAAAGTCGTAGCTTGTAAAACTCAAATGGATTGATATAAAATAGGTTAACATTGTGCCTTTACCAAATTTTACAGTATTCAGAGAAATTGAGGTTTCCCATACCTAACAAGTTTTGGAACTTTCTTAGAACATTTAATAGAGAGTTATGTACGAAAGTATTCTGCTGTAAGTTATTTAAAAATTATTGTTGAAAAAAATTTCCAAATATCTTGTGACAGGTTTGTTAGATGCACTTGAAACACAAGATATTATTTGAATCATCAGCACAACATTCTCATGCTTTACCTTCATCATTGTAATTTTTTCATCTTACATATTTTCAATGCTAACATTATAATAGATTGTTCTGAGGAGCCCAGAAAAGGACACAGTACTCCAGATGTGACCTCACTAGGGCTGAATAGAGAGGTAGGATCACCTGCATTACCCTACTGGCCACGATCTTCCTGATCACCCCAAAATACTGCTGGCCACAAGGGCACACTGAGAGCTCATATTCAACTTGTCAACTTGCTATTCAGTGACACATTTTCCAAGTGTCCTGCTACAACATGGCTGTTTAAGTATGCAAAATCAGATGAAGCTGGAATTCAAAAAACAGTAGCTTCAAACCAGTTGCTTGAGCATAGGAACTCAAAGCCATTTGAGAAGCTTTGGTGGAGATGGCTGGCCCAACTTTACAAGTTCAGGAAGATACAGACCTCACACAGGTCTTCTGTCATACATGCCAGCCCCAAAGAAAGGCACTAGATAACTAGCTTGTCTCAAATAGCAGCAGAAGCAACATTAACATAACGAAGTAATGTTCAACAAATAGATCTTTTTTTTTCTATCGCCACAAAGACAATATATGAAGGTGAAATGGGAGCCTATTCTGGATGATCCCTTTTATGCAGACTACTTGCAACAAAGTCTACTTACTATATAGATAGGACTTTGGGGGGAGCTTTTAAAAAAAAATAAAATAAACAATTGAAGTCTTTGTATTGGCTTAATTGCACTTAGCTGCAGTTAAATGTTACCAGAAAAGATAATTCACTCATAGCACAGAATGAAACTCTCATAGACTCAAAGTATAAAGATATTACAAACCACCACAGCTTAGTGACTTAGCTCAGTTTCAGTAATTATTATTATAATTCAGTAAAATTATTATTAAATGTTTTTAACTGTTTCTGCACTTGAAGTGTTTTAAGGTTCTTTAAAGTGTGTTTTTCTACCTTACATTATTAAAGTTTTAGTGCTTTCCACTTCCAAATACAACCAGGTCCTGTGATTTTGCTGAAGATAGTAACTGACTGTAACTTTATATGTAGTGGCAGGATCAGGAGGGAGGTTTTGGAGTGGAGGGGAAGAGTCACTCGCCTATGTACTGTTTACACCAGCAGCAACGTTCATTAGAGGATGCTAGTGGGATGAAGCCTCAATTTTATTTTTTTTTTCTAATCAAGCTGTCAATCTCATTTTCAATAACTGAAAAAGTTACATTTTCAAAATATCAGGAGGTTGTGAAGGATAAACCAATGAGCAAGACCATGAGTAAATCATAAATGAACTGAAAAAGGCAAAGAGATTTGACTGTATTTTTGGTAGCACAAGTTAGAATAGCATCAGCAGAGGCTATATAGCCACTTTCTGCTCCAGGAATAAAGTGAAGGGAATAGGAAAAATTGCAAGGATGCACCTCCTCAGAATAACTGTGTCTGCAATAGTGCTTTAAGAATTAAGGTGTATATGATTGAAGTTATGCTAAGGAGATTTTCAACAGAAAAGTGTGGGAGGCTTCATCTTTATTTTTTTTTTTTTTCTGTTTTGCTTTCTTTTTCCATATCTGTTTATCTAGGCAATTAAATGCATAAATAAAGAAATGCCACTACAGCATTTGTCATATTCCTCAAAAGTATAAGCACACTTAAGAGTGTCCTTCATGAAATTTTTTAAATCTGCACCTTAAGCATTCTGCTAAAGAGTGTACCCAAAGAAGGAAGTCATCCACTAAGGATTCATTGAATATATGACTAAATGAAATTTTGTATTTTCAGAAGATAATGTAACTGCGGATGGAAGTGGAGTGAGTTAAGCACTAACACCTTAACTTCTGTTTCAGATGGAAATCTTTTTTTTTTTTTTAATCTAATAAGCAGATACTTCAAAAATATGCATATGTTAGTGAAGTATCTGGCACAATAGAGGAGAAAACCTTTTCCTAGATCATAATTTTTTCAAAGTTCCCATCTGCTGCATATTTCTAAAAATGTAGGTACCAAGGTATCGTATGATAAGGAAAAATATAATTTTGAGACTCCAAGAGCTCAGGTAATGCACTATATCAGAAAAATATACATACAACCAAGGAGAAATACCAACTGTATGGGTATACCTCAGCATTTTGGTTTCTGAAGTAACATAATGACATGTAAACTTGTAGATGGAATCACAGAATTGATTAGATTGGAATAGACCTCTGAGATCATCAGGTCCAACCTTTGACCAAACATCACCTTGTCAGCCAGATCATGGCACTGAGTGCCATGTCCAGTCAGTGTGTGTAGATTGTGGCTTGATTAGCCTTAATCAAAGTCCTTGTGATGGTGCAGCCCACTGATGTTTAGGCTAGCTTGCAGAACACCGGTGCTGCGCCAGGTGTGGGGAACAACTGCGGTGTGGGGTTTCTGCCAACAGCTGAACCTTTGGAGCCACTTGCTCTACAGTGGAAGGTTTCTCACCACAGTCAGGGGTTGGGTAAAGGAGAAGGAGGAGGCTCTCTGGGGCTGAGGTTCCAGCAAGGAAGGTTTATTGGAGTTGAAGGGGTCAGGAATAGGAAAGAGCCCTGAGCACTGCTTGCATGAGATTTTATACAGTGACAGAGCAAGGGGTGGATACCAAACACAAGCCAAGGAGGGATCAGCAGGGGTGGAGTGAAGGGGTTACAACATTTCTTTGGGGCCAAGTGGGAGGAGAGGACAGGTCACATGGTCTAATGGGGTTTAGGAAACACCCAGGGGGAGGTGTGCTCAAAGGATTGGCTCAGGGTTGGAGTGACATGGAAGGTGCCAGAGCAAAGGGCAGGGTAAGAGTGATTGATAGAGAGGGAGCTGGAACAAGGGGTAGGGAAATGCTGTAGAAGGAAACTTACGGGAGGATGCAAGCTCAGGAGTAAACCAACTCAGGGAGAACATGGGGGAGCATTAGAACAAACCATTAACCTTAAAAGCTTCAACCATAAACCAGTAAAAAAGAAATAAATACGGGCCGCAACATCCTCACAGGATTTCTACTCAAGCTTATGAGACTAGAGAGTGTAAAAGTCTTTACAGGGCAGACAATTTGAAACTTCTGTGCTGAACTCCTAGGGAGTTTTTTTACTACTGTTCACAACCAATCACATCCTAGGAGGTGCGTCTGGAACCATGCACTCCAGGTAAAAATAGGTGATGTTTACAAATTTTATCTATTTTTATGGGCTTAGTTATCTAATGAAATTTTACAATTGGGATTCTTTTTATAAAGCGTAAGTCACCACAATTTAGTCATCTATATCTATCTTTAAATTATGTAAAGTCTCTTCTGCTTGTCTTAGGTCATTATTTTACAACACTTTTTAGTCACTCTATCTGTCTAACAGTCATTCACACTGTCTACTCCCATTAACTATATTGAGCATCAAGAGGAGCTGCTCGATTCACATACTTAACTTTTAGGAGGCTAAAATTAGATTAGACAAGTGAGTCTGCAGAATAACTTATATTCCTCTTGCATTTGAAATAGCTTGAATCTTGTCATACTGGCACAGTACTTATATTTTCAATAAACTAAAATCTGTGTATGAACTGACAAGTTGGGAAAAAAGCATGTATGCCAAAAGTTGCACTTTTCTAACATATTATAGAAATAAACTAGTAAAAACATGAAAAATTTGGCTTCTTCTCATACAACTAGTTGGGTGGTTAAGAATCCCATCAAGATGCAGAAGCATTTTCTGGCAGAATATCTGCTTTCTTTTGAAGGTGGGAAATAAAATGTTCTCCTGTTTCATGAGAGTCTCCTATGGATTATGGAAAAACATAATATAGGGAATAAATATTTTCAAATTATGACACATTAGTCAGGGGATCATAATTTAGCACACGGCTGGGGTATCTTTATTCCTCAGACAATGCAATTCAAAAGAATTTGGGTATTGTTTTTTTGGCTATGACTTTTTCCACATATGTTAACAACTCAGAAATCATGATATTGATTTTCAAGGACTGTTCTGATATAATCTTAATTTGACCAGAAAATAATTTCCAGAATGTAAGACTTCTTCTTTTAAAAAATGGCTGGTAATTTTTGCAGTGTTGAATCAATACTCAGAGTTTTTATGTGCTGCTTGAGTGCTGTACTGAATTCAACACAGAAACAATATAGTCACTAGGGTAAACTAGTAAACACATATCAAGTTTTTTTAGTATGCAGGAGTGGGATATTCACCCTTTTTCTCTTTCTTTCTTTTTTCTCTTTTTCTTTTTAATTAATCTAGAAGAATGCAATCATAAATCATGGTTATGTCATTTTCAGGTTGACAAGTTTGTTTAGATTATGCAAATCAAGTCGTTTCAGCCACAAAACAACTACTCCAGATCCTGGTGTTATGTAGTAACAACCAACATAATTGGATGCGGCACTGCTCCCGATACACAAAACGATATAGTTCTGTCACATAAAATAGGTTTCTGAAAAATGGCCTTTAAAACTTATTCTGGTTATTGTTTTCTTCATAGCAGTCCATACAGTGTTGTGTTTAGGATTTGTGACTAAATGTTGAAAACCTGCTGCTGTTCTGAATATGATTGAGCAATGATTGTACAGTGTCATGGCTTTTTCTTTTGCCCACAGTGCTTAGGCTGAGTTAAGTTTTGTTTAGTTACCTATGATCATGATCTTCTTTCTTCTTTCTTCTTTCTTTCTTCTTTCTTCTTTCTTTCTTCTTTCTTCTTTCTTTCTTCTTTCTTCTTTCTTTCTTCTTTCTTCTTTCTTTCTTCTTTCTTCTTTCTTTCTTCTTTCTTCTTTCTTTCTTCTTTCTTCTTTCTTTCTTCTTTCTTCTTTCTTTCTTCTTTCTTCTTTCTCCCTCCTTTTCTTCTTTTCTGATTAAGATATCTTTATCTCAACCCATGAGTTTCCTTGCTTTTTCTCTTTCTATACCTTCCCCTTTCCCTTTTGGGATGGTGCAGGGAGTAAGTGAACAGGTAAGTAGTGTTTTTCTTTCAACATACTTAACTCACCAAAGAACTGAATCCCCTAGCAAGAGAACAAGGGAGCAAAATTATGTCCAACTGTTGCTGTAATTAGGCGTTCTTGATTCAGTTACTTCCTGTGCATCACAGTTTTTTTTACCAGTGATTGTGATTTTTCTAATATTTCCTTTTTCCTTAGTTATATTTTGTTGCTCTATTGCTTATTTAAATAACAAACTGCTAAAATCTGAAATTTCTAGTAATTCAAGTTGCTAAATTGTCAGCTTGTAGTAGGAAGAATGATAAAACTGTTTTTACAATTTCTGTATTTATTCCTGGTAAGTCAATTCACTGCTGATCTTGTTTATTGTGCCTCTTTACCACAGCTTTCAGAATACTATTTTTAATAGGAATATTTCATTATGTACTTCAGAAAGTTATGTTTTAGCCCATTTTTTGGAGTATTTTCAAAGGACAGAATGAAAAGAAAAAGAATCTTAAAATTATCAGGCTTTCTTCATTCACAAAAGAAATATCTTGATATTGAATTGACAGCATTTGTATGCAATGAGAACAGTCACACTGGTATACACTATTTTGGGTAGTTACTGGTTGAATCGGAAGTGTGGAGAAGCAATGGTTGCATGGGGTTTCAGATTTGGGGTGAAAATCAAATCTGGACAGAAATCAAGACTTGGAAATGGTCATCTAGTTTTAGATACCCTGCAGAACAAGAAGCACCTGTAATGTGCCTAGTGCAGGAATTACCGGACGTGTGTGCCCTTTAGGCTGGTAGGATACCATAGGTCATGCAGGATACAGTAGAGAAAATCCAATGGTGCTTAATATCTAAGTACTCCTGGGGGATGAAACTCATTTCTGACAGCTGCCTGTGTGTGGTCGAGCTGTCTGAGCTCTCATTAGAGTCAGTAGATATCTCAATACTGTGAAATTTCTTTTGAACAGAGCTTGAAATTGAATCAGTAAGTAACTCTATAGATGATGAGGCTGTAGTGCTGGAGTTCACTTTCTGGTCTCTCTTGCTTAACATTGCAGATGCACCCTCAAAAATCACCACGTTTATGTTAAAAAAGGCATTCATCATAGAGATATAGCTGACCTGTTGATGTACTTGAAATCTAAGTAACTTAATTAATTTCATCCAGATACAAAACCCGAAGTCTTCCTCAGGGTAAAGCACCTGGCAATGGGCTTTGAAAGAATAAAGTTGGAGTCACCTGTTAAAAGAGAGAATACACTTTTGTTGGTTAGCAGCATGTAACTGAACTACTGGCTGTCCCTGAGGAAATAAAGGGATGGATTACAGTTGTCAGATATATGTAGCCATTTACTGGCTCATTTATCACGGACCTTTGCTTCCCTTGGAGTCACTGGAAAAGATTTTCTTTATTTAAGATGAAAACACTGATCCCAGACTAATGAAAAAAGGTAGTGTTGTCAGTGACTAAATTGCTGCATCTAGAACATATGCATTTACCTAATCACTATGTTCTCTCACCAGAATCTTTATTCCTTTTCTCAATGTAGTTTATAAAGAGCTTTTTTTAATGCCTATGCACCAAAACAGATATTTTTTCTCAAAAATGTGACTATATAATATTGACATATAATAGTTTTAAAGTGATAGTGGCTATTTTGAGTCTTGTATTTGGACACAGATTATGATTGATACCTACTGTGAAAAATAATCCTAATCAAAATAGAGAATATAAATGAATACCATAATTATTATGATAGTTTATAAAAATAAATAGAACCAAATCCAGTATGTGCCTTTATGAAACTTTGTCAAACTGTATTAAGGGAAATAATGATGGGGTATTCCCAGCTATAAACCTGCAGATCAGAAAACACAGCATTGTTGATTAAAGTAGGAACAGTTATTATTTCATGTATACAAATTTACCTCTTCAACTGATGAGTTTATTTAAAATTTCCAAGACAATGTAATTTCAATAGAATTCTAATATAAAATAAACCAGCAATATTCTCAAAATTAATGATAAAGAATTTAAAATATAATTAATCAGTTAACATAACAACATATTTTTGCTGCTGTTGCTAAAATGAAGGTTTTTTCATTCCTGAAACTGATTTTTATTATTATTTTGCTTTTGATTCTGCAAAACCAATACTATATGAATTTGTGTTCTCCTGCTATTTCTTCCTTACAACTTTTCAACTCGATTGTTCTATTTTTCTATGTAAATTTTATTTCCTACCCAGTCTATAAGCATTATTCGTACATCCGAATTTACTGCATTCTCCAGGTAATAGCTCTGCACTCCTCTAAATGGCTCCCACAACATCTTTCAGGATAGAGTATGCTTATCCTTGTTCAGATTAATCACTTAATGTTTTTTTCTTTTCATTTCTCGGCTCAGATTGCTAAAAGAGTTTATAATATCAGACTAAGTTCCAGATATTCAAATTGAAGTCAGTATATTTTTCTGTTTCCTCCAAAGAATCTGATATTATAACAAATCCTTATGGAAGCAGCAATCATGAAGAAAACAACCAGCATTTAAGAGTAAGCATCTAAAACATCTCCACAGGTCAGTAGTTCACTATTTCAATGGGACAGTTAAATAGGAGTACTTGAGTTCATGACAGTAAAAAAAAAATCTCACCTGAATGAAACAAATATTCTTTTTTTTTTCTCCATGAATAATTAAAATCAGCAACAAAAGTAGTAGATTTCTGGATTGTCTAGTGCAAAAATACTGCACTGCTTAAAATTTTTATCATTCTAGAGTCTGGAATTATTTGGGGAAGGGTGAGGCAAAACCCCTTTTAATGTGATTTTATGAAGTTACACAGAAGCACTGGGAAGGGATTTTTTCATCTTGATGCATAAAGCTCACTGACAAGAATATATTTATGATTTTCTAAGTTAAGCCAGAAGCAGTGATATAATAATTTTCCAAAGATCTATGTAAATAGTAAAATTCAAAAAGAAAAAGCCCAACTAGTTCAACTTCTCTTGTTATGATATAAGAACCTGGTTCAGTTATAGCCTTGGGCACTAGCTTTATTCCGAAATTTGCGACTGACAAAACTTTCACCTGAATGCTCTGAAGATGTCAGTCATTTATATGTACTTACATGGTTAAATTTGGTACATCAAGGTTTTGGGCCCCATGGTGATTGCTAACCCCATCTCTCAGGTTATCTTGCTCAAAAGAACAATTAATTTTCACTGCCTTAGCAGAATTGCTTACTTGTCCATTAATTTTCACTTTTGTATTATTTTTCAAAGCCTTGAGCATATTCAATATTTACTCAAGTATTAAAAATATTGGTCCAAAAGCATTCCCAGAGTCGATGATGAAATTGGAGGCCAGAAGGTTGAAGTGAATGTAGAGGTTATTAAATAAGTGTTCTGTATAAGTGAAACTGGTAGAAGTTAGTAGTGTTTTACTTAAAGCAGGGACCTGAACTGCTGATGAATAAGCAGTTGTCTGCAGTAGTGGGAAAATGTGGCTCCAGCATGGGATTTATTCCAACCATCCACAAGAACGTAACTCTGTGCAAGCTTCACCCTGGAAAAATTTTATTCTTCTTTTTTTTTTTTTTTTTTTTTTTTTTTTTTTTTATCATGGTCTACAGGAATTATATTTCTCTTTTTGCTCTAAATTTCTTTGAAAAAAACCTTCATCAGGTGGTTGACACATCCTATCAGCATTATTACCCACCTGTAATGATGTTTACCACATGAATATTCAAAAGAAAACAACAAACCTTAATCTTAACTTGTGAACATATGAAAGCATTTATGAATACCTGAAAGACGTTTTGATATAAATTAACACACAACAATAATAACAACTAATGTTAATAGAATCTCACAATAACAATAAAAATCATTATAAGAATTCAACAGAATTTTGGAATTAGAATAAGTAAGAGTAAATAGAAATGCATGGTTTGGAGGCATCGATTCTGCTTTACCTTGTTTCCTATTAATAAGGTAATTAGAGGCATATTTCAGGAATATTAAAATAAAAATTGCAAAGCATGTAGCATTCAAATCTAAAATCAAATGATAAGTAATTTCATTTGTCATCTTGAAAAAAAAAACCCAGAGGAAGCAGTATTACTTTCCATATCCTTATAAATTTTTTCAAAGTGCACAGTTTAAATCCTTCTGAGAATCTAGACAGCAATTACATTATTACCTTTGACATCTTTTAGATATTGGGTTTAATTACAGGTAAAGATGGAGAGCTCAAAATTTATCTTCCTTATGGTTAAAGATAGCGTAAATAAAGTTTGGCTGTTTGGTACATTGGCTTATTTTCATTTCTGCATAATTTTATTAGAAATGCCTAGATTGCAACTTTAAACATAAAGAAAGAGAAGCAGAAACCTTTGCTTTTGCTTAAGGAAATAAGAAGAAGGTTATGATGGAAACAGCAGTTCTGTACAATGAGTTCCTATTAGATTGAATATGTGCAGCAAAACATTAAGGAAAGAACATTTTCCTCCATTTTTGATGAAACTTTTACAGTTGGCAAAGTAAAAATGCAAAAAACAACAGTTAGGATATAACCCAAAAGGATGAAAAATCTGTTCATAATATTTTCCTACAAAGTACAGTGTGCTTTCTCCTGTACTTCTATTCAGACAAGGTTTAAAATTTATTTGCTATGGAAATACTTCAGCGTTTGTGCCATAGTGTGAAGGTGATATGTTTACTGTGAAGTTTTGGGCTATTTCTCAATATTTTGAATATATTGAAAATATAGTGACAGCATGAGCCCATAGGAAGTCAGAAAAGTACAAAATGGGATGCTTTGTACGTCCAAACCTTACCTGAATGAAGATATTGTCTCTGCATTGCATTTATGCATCTACTAAAAATGAAGCCATTATATCAATTTCCATGCCATCTCATTCTGGAAATATTGTTGCTAAGATAAAGAAAATAGAAAGATGGAAAATGCAGTGGAAAATGAACAAAAAATGCACGTCTATATTAACAGCAACAGACTAGATTGTGTCTAATTCTGTAGCATATTTTCACTGAGTGAAAAATATATTAAAAATCCTTCACTGGTGAATTTTACAGATACCACTTTTCCTCTCTCAAACATATTTGCATTTATACAGATGTCATGATTTTTTTTAGGAACACCCAAAACACATTCAGGTTTGGCATTGTGGTGGTTTTTAATGCTTTCTGAAAAACTAACACTTTGGAGAAGTGACACATACACAATGTAAAAGAAATGGAAAAAAATATATTTTGTTCTTTCATGGACGATGTATTACTGATAGGTATGAATTGTAACTTATTACCTAGGCAGAGAAACAAAACTGTAATATCTTATTATTATTTAACAAAACTCTAATGTCTTATTATTATTTGGAGACCACTAAAGCTCACTAGAAGAGTATTTTAATCTTGAGATGGCACTTGATCAGTCCTTAAAAGAACAACCTTTGCTATGTGACAACTAGCATGGTCAGTTTGCTTAATTACTTCAGGAATAATGTTCGTGCATTATAAGTCTTGAAGATTAAACACTATAAAGTATTTTGGACTAGTCTTTGTTCAAATTTTTAATATTTAATGAAGTTACTTATTTTTTTTCATTATTGTTACGTGGGGGTTTTTTTACCCTGATTTTAGATTCCGTTATACCTTAAAAGAAGAAGTGGATTTTTCTTTCAATAGTTATTATAGGAAAAAATGAGTCACTACCTGCTGGATTATTTCGGACCCCTCCACAGTGACAAACACGTGTACCTGTGTAGAAAGGATAATGTTTCTTTCTTGGCAAATTTTCTTTGCAAGTGTGTCCCAAGATATTTGTTCTGCTTCAATTTTTTGGACAGTGGCAAAAAACTATGAACAAGATTAGTCAGCTAACTCAAATAAACTGCTATTTAACAAATCATTTCTGATTGGAAAAGTAACTTCAAAATAAACATTGACAGTGCCCAAAATTGGTCTGGGGAAAATTATCCTGCATTATAAGCTGGACATACAGATAAATTTTTCTCTATCTTTGATCAAAACTTCCAATTTTTAGAAACCAAAATGCTTTCAAACTACCAAATAAATATCCATATAACCAAATTAGGATACCAAAACAAAAATTGTCAAATTAATATGCATATCATAATAAATTCACACATTGTATTATTGAGAACAATTTTAACTTCTTCAGTGGCAAATATCACTTCTGCTTACTGTTGGAGAAACCAGGTAACCAAATTTAATAACATCAGTTGAATGTGGCAAATATAAATTAATTAAATGGATTGAGTACATACATAAAATATAATTTCAATAATGAAAACAGAAAGAATTATGGAAAAGAGAATTTAGTGGGAAAAAAATTATAAATAAAATTTTAATTTTTCTTTCACATGAAATTCCTGAGGTTTTTTGGGGTTTTTTTTGGTGGCAAAATGGAATACTGATTACAGACATTTTTAGAGTACCAGAACAGATCGTACATAGGAATCTTTCTCTCCCCAGAAATAAGGAATGTGAAATTTAGGCTTTGTTCTGTCAATCACCATCTTAACACTTCCACTGTGAAGCAATTAACTGTTCTGAAAAACAAATATTTGCTTCTATGGAAAAAAAACCCAACACGTAAACCCCACCATCATCACATCAACAACAGCAGAAGCAGAAGTAAGACATAAAAGTTGATAGTAAGTGCCCAAAGTCCTGTATTTTCTTGATTACATTGCTAATGGAAAAGGCAAATAATTCAATAAGTGTGAATAATGAAGTAGGTTTCAAAGACAAGAGAACTAGAGAAAGGAAAATTGAAAGGAATGGGGAAAGTTTACTTTTTATGGAAGTACTGTTGGGCAAGTGGATGTCTCAAGAAAACTATAACATAGTTTACCTGATTCTAGAAATCCTCTGTCAGCATTTCTAAGTTAGACTAAAGAAACTTATGTCACAGGGGAGAGCAGGCCAGTTCACATGACCTATGGTCAGATCAGAACTGAAACAGTTTATTGAGAACATGACTTAAAAGCAATCTATTATCTATATATTCAAGATCAATAAAAGCAATGCAACAGGTAAATCACACCTACATATTGTTAACATCATTAAACACAAATAAACTGCCAAACAATCCCTCCTCATTGTTCGAAAGAAGTTCTGTTTCCTTCTCAGACACCCATCAGTGAGTCCAGCTCAGTAGGGCTCCTATCTGGGCAGGAAGAGCTGTGTGGAGCTGAAGAACATCCCTGCTGCTGCTGTTTTCCTCAAGTGGAACGTTCTATGATTTAGTTTGTGCCGTTTTGACCCTTTTCGTATCACTGAGTACCACTGAAAATAGTCTGGCACCATGCTCTTGACACCCTCTCTTGTATGCACTGATAAAAACCCCCTCTGAGTTTTCTCTTCTCCAGGCTAAACAGGCCCCACTCCCTCAGCCTTTCCTTGTAAGAGAGATGCTCTGGACTTTCTCCCGTAGTTCTCCCGTAGGTGCCTGTCTCTCTTGTACTGAGGAGCCCCAAACAGGATACAACACTCAAGATGTGTCTTCACTAGGGCTGAGTAGAGGGGCGGGATCATCAGCTCTTTCTAATGCACCCCAGGATACCATTGACCTTCTCAACCACAAGGTAGCATTCCTGGGTCATGGTTACCTTGTCCACCTGGACATTAGCATGTCCATGATGAGTAGAAGTAAAAGGAACATTTTTATGGGCACTAGATTGCTACAGTCATATAGTATTGCAGCTATAGGAGTGCAAGTTTCTTATATGTTTATCTAGAACTCAAATATCGTGTACACAAGTATATATTGTGGCACCACGGCACTTCTTATAACAGATTATCATTTACACCAAACAATAAGATTAAATTTTCACTTCACTTTCATTTAAATCTCTACTATATTAATTTTTATGTTGTGTTGTTATTTTATCATGTTAAATTCAACTAACTTTCTACTTATCTCTAAAAGAATCAAAGCTTTTTTTTTCTAAAAATGGCAGCAAGATATGTAACTGCTGGTGTATATTAGATTGTATAGTCTTGTATTTTCTAATGTGTCTTCAACTGAAAGAGCTAGAAGACTTCAAATAATGAATCTGAGATTGCAATGCTTTTATTGTATTTCAAATCCAGTTTTACAATTTCAAACTTTTCTTTCTACTATTAAATCTTCCATCAAGGCAAAGTTATCCTCACACTTTATTCTGTTAGTCCCTGATCCTTTAAAAGTCTTTTGTTGAGCATTTCCTTATATTCTTGTGTGTTTTCTCGAAAGAGCTGAACTAAAATCAGTTATCATGAGCCATGAAGACATTTTGAGATTAGTACATAAAGTCTTATAAAACAAAAGATTAATAAAATAAATTGAAACATGGAATCTGATATCTTCTGCTCTGTTTCCCACTGCAGACTGTTCTGTAGATCACAGTCTTGTCAGAGCCTTAAACTATGGAAATATAGATTATAACCAACCTAAATAAGAGACAATCTTTCCATTGACTTTGATGAACTTTGAATCACTCCTGTACTTCATTTTTACATGGTCTTTCTATATCATAGAGCTAATATCAATTGCTGACACTTTAAAGTATTTCCAGTATGTTAAATTGCAGTGCATAAAGCCATCCATGTCACAAAATTTTCCCAATTCTCTTTCCATTTCCTCACTTAACAGCTGGAACAGCATTATTCTTTGTTTTCATTGTTATTCTCCCCGTGAGAGGGTTTCTTTTCTGCATACATTTTTCCGTGTTCTTTTCCATGTACCCTTCATTACTTGCCAAAATCTGACATTCTGTCAGCATTACATAAGATATTTATCTCTGTCCAATTTAAGTCCTGTACTATATAGTACATCTGTGAACACTGATCTGGAATGACAGATAGTTCCACTGAAAATGTCTGCATTTTACTACTTGCTGGAACCATTTCTGCTGTATTTATGAGTATTGAACTTCTTGTACTTTCATTAATGTACCAAAAATAAGCAATGGTTCTATTAGTTATCTTACATTTATTTTCCTTTTGGATATCGGTCATTTATTTCAATCTGCTTCTTAACATAATAAATATTTGTCTTTTTGTTTCTGAAAATTATGAGAAAGAAATGAAAAACATGTTAGAAAAAAAAGTATATTCCTCCTTCTCCCTTATTGATTATACACAGTATCTAACAATAACCTAGTAAAGTCACTGTTGTCTTCGTATAAAATTAGTAATAGTTACTCCTTATATGTTAACCTGACAAAATTTTAAAAAATCCTTTCAGCTCAATGAAATTTTGTCCCATTTAAACTTCATGCAGTGTTTTTTGTTTTTTTTTAAATTTATTTTTATTTTATTTTCCAGTACAACTTTAAGAGATAGTAAACAGGCAATTTTGACAATAAAAACATAAGAACTTAATGAAAAGAAATATAAATGTTGATAGCACAGGTCTCTTCCCAAGGTACACTTTTCTTTTAGAAGTGCCTTAATTTACAGTATATATCTTTAACTTCCTACATCAATTAGATTAATTAGAATGGAGGTAATATTCTCTCTAGTAATATAGCAAATAGCATAGGGTTGGGTTTTGTTCAGAAAAGAGCATGAAAAAATGAGAACATCCTGTGCTAGAGAAGTTTCTTTCAAGGCATATGTCGATGTGTTTTTCTACAGCTATAATAAACACCTGTATCTATATCTGAAAAATATTACCTAACCCCAGACCAGCAGCTAAGAATCATATTGCCACTCACTTTGCCCATGAATAAAAGT
>VYXF01002928.1:183254-197254 GCA_013397295.1 Polioptila caerulea | reverse complement strand
TTGTTTTGACCAGAACGTTCCCACCGTCGCTGTTTAAGCCAACACGGAGACCAAGCAAGCGCACTCATGAAATCCTACGAAACTCCGACTATACTGTGGGCTTTCCCTGAAACAGCTTCGATTGCAAACGCAGCTCTAGTTTTATGCACGTGTCAATTACAGAATCAATTAGGTTGGAAAAGACCTGTGAGATGGTCAAGTCCAACACGAGCGAACCCCACTCTGTCAGCCGTACCATAGCACGAAGTGCCATGTCCACTCTTATTTGAACACCTCCAGAGACGGTGACTCCACCGCCCTGGACAGCCCATTCCAGTGTCTCATCACCCTTTCTATGACGAAATTCCTCCCAATGACCAACCTAAACGCCGCCAGCACAGCTCGAGGCCATGTCCTCTCATCCTGTCACTGGTTGCCTGGAAGAAGAGACCGACCCCTACCTGGCTACACCTTCCTTTCAGGTGGGTTGTAGAGAGTCATAAGATCACCCCTGAGCTTCCTCTTCTCCAGACCAAATGTCCCCAGCTCCCCTCAGCCTCTCCTCATATGACTTGTGCTCCAGACCCTTCAGCAGCTTCGTTCCCCTCCTCTGGAGAATAATGCCTGTTGGATTTGGGTCTGACTGTGCCCCCCTGGGCTGCCTCCTCACAAAAAGCAACAAAGATCTGTCAATGTCTTGAAAGCATAGTGTGCTGCTTTGTTTTGCTTCTTGAAAGAAATAAGAGAAACTATTTCTGGAGAAAAAATTTCTCAGCAGAGTAAGAATGAAAAAAAAATAAAAGGGACATTTAACCAGAGGCAACTTTAAAGAGAAAACAGAAGTGGGTGCCCCCACCCTCCCTGGACTACTGACTGATATGTGGAGGGAGAGAAACCTGACCAAAGTATGGATAAAGAAAAGCACTGGACCTAGCAGTTCCCCCCTCCTAAGTATTTTCCATCACCCCATCTGTTACTCTGTCCAAGGATCAGACTGGAGAGCCAGCACAATCTATGTACTGTTAAGAAGCTAGGGTTTGTCTGTCCCATCACCAGACAGCCAATGCTGAAAAAGCAGCACTGCTGCCGGAGGGAACACAGATGATTATAGATAAAGCATTAGCCTATCCCTTCCTTTTTGTGTCAGGGATATTGTGTGCCTACAGTGACACAAACAAACAGAAATTCTGAATCACAGAAGGTACATTTGACATCACCATGTGTGTATGTTCATAAGGATCTCTTTCTTCCTAGGGTGTACAAACCATAGCAGAGCCCTTCCAACCCTTTTGTAGGCCAGGGAAATGACTGCCAGATTACACTGTAGACATAAAATGCCGTATAACTTCCAGTGTTATGTTTGGATGTCTTTTTTGCTGTTCTTTATGACACAAATTTGAGGCCATATAAAGACATTTCATTACACTCATTGTATATATCCTTGAGCTAAACTCACAATCTGAATTGTCCCATTTGAAATGAAGGAAAGACTGGATAGTAAGATTCAAACAGCTGCCTTTATCAGCTGTATAATAAAGTTCCCACATAAGAGATGCTTTTTTTTTTCTCTCCTCAGAGATTGCTGTAAGATAAGTAAGAGGAAATTATGCAAGATGATAAACATAATTATTCAGCAGTTCAGTAATACCCTGCAAAACCCCAGTAACCAAAAAAAGTAACTACAGTCCAAACAAGGTGAAGGAGGGATGCTACACATGGATGAGGAAGAAATGCAGATCAAACTAGTGTGCCCCCCCCCACTCCCCTCTGTTTCCTTTTCTCTTTTTCAGTCTGTCTCTCTGAATGAATCTTTCTCCAGCCAAATCTCACTGCAAGACAAATGACCTGAGAAGTTTCATGAACCTTCCTTCTTTAAAATCAATTGTTTCTCCAGGCTGTAATAATCAGAGGTCATAAGGGGTTCCAAGGGGCATTATCCCTGTTAAGAAAGATAATTTTGAGTGCATTAGGGCAACCAGAAACATGCTTTGGGCAGTTAAGGCTCTGGACAACTGCTCAGCAGAAGAAGGGGAGGGGGGAATAGCTCTGGATTTGCTCCAGAAAAACAGCCTGGCTGGGGAATGAACAACTTTCCAGTCCCTACCTCCCTTGAAATGCAACAGAGCTGAGATACTGACACAATCTCTCATCTTGCACAACCTGTATAACTCACCTTCTCTGACGTGGTTACCACAACCTGCACCTCTCCACAGAATTGTGGATATCCTGCTCCTCACCCTTGCAGGACAGAAATGCAGAGAGACTGTCTCACCCAAGACCAAACAGAAATTAAGCAGGAAAGCAAGGACTTGGAGACAGGTAGCCCATACTTCCAGCTAGTCACCTCATGTCTTTCCTAACCTTTTCTTCAGACAGGAATCATTCTGTGCCCAAGGGCAAGGGGGAGGAAAAAGCAGGGCGGTAGCAAAGAGGGGTGGTGAGAAATTGAATGAAGGACTAAACTTCAGAAGCCTTGTTGAACATTAACAGTTACATTCCTCTTTTTCTCAAATTGAACTACAAAAGCAAGCTGTTATTGGAGGTTTTCAACGGCAGCTGGAGCTTCTACACTTGGGGAAGTAATTTGACTTGTGATTTAAAATGTTTATTTTCAGGGCATCGATGGGAATGTGTGTCCTGCCGAAGGCCCTGGCACAACTCAGCAACTTTTTTCACGATGAGCAGTGGTGTCCTGAGCATCTCAGATGGCAACCACCTGGCACACACCAGCTGGCAAATGGCCTCGCTGTACTCGTAGGGCAGCGTGCTGCTGTGGTTACTCTGGTGTAAACTCCCTGCCTGGGCACTCCTGAGACAAGAGTCACTGAGCAAGGAGTTATACCTGTGTGGGTAGTGCAGTTTAATTACACTGGCAAATCTTCCCTGCAGATAAGCACCAAGACAGCTAATTCTGACTCCTTTCCAGGAGAAAATCACTTTGTATGTCTCTGCACCTTTGTGAAGTCTGTGAGTGTTTACAGTGCCTTCACCCACAGCAGGAATAACCTGCAACCCTGGACTTTACAGTTCTATCACTCTGGATCCCATCTGAGATTCTCATGCTCCCACTTATGCAATAAGTATTGAAAAATATAAATACTAAAAAATTTTTAAATCCTCCCCCAAGTACTACATACTTCCCCTCCCACCACATAGTTGGATAAATGAATGTAATTTTTTCACTATAGTTGTTGTTAAAGGCTAATATATTACATATTAAAGCTTTTCCAGTCTCTTCAGAGAATTACAGGAAGCCAATAGAGAAACTAAGGAAACTGATTTAAAAAATCCCCAGCCCCCCCAAAAACAGCTGCACAGTATCACTAAGGAGGATGTATGCAGCTTCTTAACAGCACCCCTGACTTCTCTTCCAGCCTGGCTGTGGTCCAAAGCAGACTCAACTGCAACAACATGAGTCAAGCTGTGTCACCAGCTCCTAACAGGTCTCAGGTGATCCCCTGACACTTCCACTTGTTCCTGCTGCTTTAAAGGCAAGCAACCAAACATACTCCCAGATCTTGTGCCTGAGCCTGTTCAGCATCTTCTGTCATGATCTTAGAAGCAGACCAAGGTATATTTGGAAAAACTTTATGCTGGATGTTGCACTGACACTGGCATTTAGGTTATGACAAAGGATTTGACACCTTCGCCAGTCAGCAGCTTCCAAGCAGTGCTGGGCCTACCAAAAATCTTGAATTCTAAAATCAGGCACACCAAATGCATCAAAGATAAAATTCTATTTAATTTCACCAGACTACATCCAATCTAATCCTGCAAAAACATATGAAAAATATCCCCTACTTGTATAGCTACACCTTGTTATTAACCAGCTTGGAATACCTAGTAGAGACTGAATGAAGGAAAGATATCAGGCTTTACATAAAATAACACTTCCAAATGGAATTTAAAGTATGAACCCTCGCTCACCACTATAGCTTCTTTCAAGTAACAGAGGTATTTGTGGGGGAGAAGAGTGCCGATTCCCATATGGCCTGGGAGTTTGAGCAAGTAAACTGCTTATTCTAGAGTGCCAGAGTTTGCTGGCACTATTCCTGGTTTCAGATGATAGCTTCTGTGCTAGAAAAACATAAGAGAATATTTGCTTTCTCAGGAAACTAGGTAGGGTTTGTCAACAACCCACTTTAAGGAAGCATTATGGGACCCTTTTCCCTGGTTTTCTGTTCCTTTACAGGTGAAGAGAAAGCCTGCAAAAACACCATTCAGCCCTAAAAGCACATTTAGAAAATAATAGAAACAAGCGCGACTAGGGCTAGCCTGAAGGAAATGGCAACACTGACTGTACACACTGTGCACTGATAAAATTACAAGAGCCTTACATGCAACTTCCAAAACCTGCAGAAATACTCAGACTTTGGGCCAAATCCTGATTCATACTATAGTAATTCTGCTCATTTCATTGAATCATTCCAGTTCCAAAAGCAGTTTCTTTTAAGTTTTTTTTTACATTTCTCCCCATCATTATGACACTCATGCATCTTCCATATAATGGCAACATATTCAGACAATAGTCTTCAAGTTTTCAACTATCTGACATTTTCTTTTCAAAATAAAAACTATTTTGGCAAGAGCAAAAGGAGCTGAGATTTATGAATATAAGGCAATGCTAAGTAAATATCTTCTTTTGACAGAAAGTAGTTTTTCATGGTGAACAATAGTCAACTAGATGTTCACCTGAAGATCAAACTAGTGTGCCCAGATGTTCTTGACTTTCTCACGGAAGATCACTGATTAATACAATTTTTAAAATTATGACTTTATAGAAAAATGCAAATTATTGCTTTTGAGGACCTTTTCCTCTTGTTTTGGCTTTGAACTGGAAGATTAAAAGAGTGACCTTGTTAAAACAAGGTAAACAGACAATGCACGTGCCTGCAGTGGAGAAGGAAATGGAAGGGCTGCAACTATGATCTCTCAGATGCCCCTTTGAACTGGGGAGGGAGCTGCCAATAAGCAGTAAACAAAACTAACAAGCTGTTGCTGCTGTCACTACACTCTTCACACAAAAATGGGCACCAGATCCTTGTTAGCAGGTTTAGCAAGGGGTGACTAAAGCTGCTGGAAGGAGTCCAGCCTGAGTGCAGTCCAAGGGGCTGTCCCAGAAGGCAGCTGCACAGCCTGCCAGCTGGGAGCTGCAGCGCATTTTCATATGTGGCTACAAAGACTATAAATTAGGATTGCTGAGCCTGGAGTTAGCATGCGCATGACTCACAAATATTTATTAGGGAGGAAGGAGTGATATCTCCGAGAGAGCTTGAAGAGAAAAAACCCCAACAAAAAACAAAACCGAGGCATTGAAGTTTTATGGAGAATCAAAAAGGAGCTTGTGCTTCTCACTGCTCAGCTCAATAGGGACTGAAGGATCAAAGTAAAATATTGCTTTAGTTCTTCAGTGTTTTGCCTTTTCACCTAGTAATTTTTATGTTTGCTCCTTTTCACCCAAAGCCTGACTTTGTGTGTATATTTTTACATGCTGGAAGTGGGGAAGATTCCTGTCATTTAGGAATGTGCTATTAAAGTCTATGTGGGTCTGTTTTAGTAATTTGTGATACTCTTATGAGTAATCCACTGGCAGCTGAGAATTTTTTTTTCACTAGCTCTCCCAATATACATGTAGAGAAATTAAAAAGGAATTATTTGAATTTACATACCTTGCCTTTATTTCAAAGTTACCATTTCCCCTCTTTAATCAGACTACAAACTTAGTTGTTTGAGCATGCACTTGCTAGTCTGATTAATTTATTTTAGATCAGAACAGCTTACACATGTATAATTCTATTTATTTAAAGTGTTTCCATGAAAAGTTGAAGCCGAATATCTTTCCCTTTTCAATAATGTTAGAGGTCTCTCCATTAGCTAAACGTGGGGAACAAGATCCTGGCTGTTCTCTTTCCCCATCAAGGTCAGTTGGAGTTTTACTATCAGTCAGCTTCAGTAACACTTTGTTACTGTTGGGTAACTGTTTTATTCACAGGACCAATTGTACTGCAGAGCTACAGCCCAACTGTCTTGTGGACTCGACATTAGCTGATCTCAGTTAATGAGTAGTAGAAATTATCCAGGCATTTAATTACCAAGCATTTGAAAGGAAAGAATTATTTGCAGTTCTTTAATTTTCCATTTTCATTGTTCTTCTGCCATTATATCTCATACTTCAATGACTCTTCAATAATAGTAAAAAGGTGTCTATTTTAATGAGGGTCTAGTGTTTTTAAATAGCTGGTCCTGTGTATTGCTGTCACTATGCCTAGGTCTAGACTGTTCTAAAGTTATGCTTTCATTTCCCAAATACATTTGACCACTCCTCCAGCAGTTTAACAGTCCCACCAATTTAAGTTCCACTCTTTTTTTTTTTTTTAATCAGGTCTGTGCCTACCTGAACCATGCTATAGGGCTGTTATCTTTCTTCTGCAGATATGCCAATTAATCTTTATGCCTCTGATAAGTGCATTAGAGCTTACCATAAAGTCCCCCTCCTCCACACCCCATTTGGGATTTTTTCATCCCAGGTACTAACTGGTTAGCAGATTCACTGGCTGTAATAATAAAATATCCTGAGTTGGAAGAGACCCAGAAGGCTCATCAAAGTTCAGCTCCTGGCCCTGCACAAGACAGCCCCAGGAATCACACCATGTGCCTGGGACTATTGTCCAGACCCTTCTTGAACAAGAAGACAGTAAGAGCAGATACCAACGTACGGCTTTTAACTACAATCTCCTTGCTAAAACAACCCCAACTATTCCAACAGATATTCTCTAGATAGGCTATAAACTCTGCTCTCTCCATCAATGCTTTTAACCTTGTCTGTCCTACCAAAAACTGTCATTAGGTTAAGTCTCGTTCAGTTTGTTGAAAGAACACATACATCAACTTTGGAAACTCTGACCTAATTCACTATAAAAAAATTACTTTCCTATTAAGAGAAAAAAAACTATCCATTCTACTGAGATAAAACTAAAGACTCAGGAATAAAGATGCCACATTTCTCCCACCAAATCATTGTAACTGCAGTCTTTGCCAATGTTCTGTGACAATTTTCCTTTCAAGAGATTCCTTCCTCCTCACCTTTACAGTATATTGTGTGTCCTCTAGCTGAAGTACTTTAAGGCACTTTACCATGTGTGAAATACATCTGTAGATCTGTAGTAGGTAAAGTTGCTGCTGTAATGCAATGACCCAAGGTGCCCATGTTTGCAGTGACCTCTGTGAGCACATGAAATGTTCATGGCTCCAGTGCTGTCTGAGCCTGGCATGAGCTCTGCCACTGCTGACAGTACAATCCATATCCTTCCGCAAGTTCTCTCTCTGCTCTGGGCAGAGAATCCTCAAATACAGAGTAATATAAGCACCTAATGGTTTGGGTACCCTTAATTAGTTGAAGAAAATTATAAAACATATATCTTTTCTTGATATCAGTTTAAATGTTGGTCAATCTGGGAATTAAAGAAAACCAATTTACTATATCTGATATCTGAGATATCACTGATAACAGTATTAAAAAAATAAAGAAAACTCTTACAAGAAACTTAAGCCAAACCTTCTCAGCTTCATTGCTCTGAAAGTTCAAATAAAATTGAAATAAGAAACTTTGGTTCATTTGGAGTTTTTGCAAAACCAAACCCTGACTGACAAGGTTTTACAAACATGAAAGCTCCCTTGAGGCATCTTTAAGTGCTCTGATTTATTACAGCTTTGTAGTTAATAATTACTTTCAGAGGGGAAAAAAAAAGTAGTTCCAGTTTGTAAATTCTTGCTTTGTGATGTAGAAGAGTAACAATAGCCAATATGCTTTACTTAGGTGTACTGTTAATTAAAAAATTAAAAATTAATTTATTTATTCAGTTAAAGCTGTTTTCTATGAGGGAACAGCTTTAACTCCAAGCAAACCCCTCAGATCTGAGAGAGTTGCTGGACAAGGAGCAATACTGCCTACCCCACTGGATAAAATGGGTAACAAAAATACAGGTGCTGTAAGAATCCATTTGGTTGATCTACTTCTAACAGTTCCTGAAAACCCAGTGCACATCAAAGATATATAAAAGCTGCATCCAAATTATTTTCTCAAACAAGGTCTTAAGTAACATGATTTGTTAATCAGGATCTATACACTAAACATATCAAAGACATTGGTGGGGAATGTGCAGTGATGCCAAATGAGTCTGACCTTCCTGCCTCACATCAAAACAAATCATGTTCCTGAATAACAGCTATGGAGTTAGAAAGGTTTTGGACTTGGTCATCAAATGCATCATGAAAGAAAAAGGCATGTAATGAGTTCTTTGCACACACTGTTTTGCTTTGGACAATCATTCATTCCCCTGTGTTATGAGGGTGACTATTACACAATCAGAACCATCAACAATATTGTATTTGTGGGGACTTGATTCCAACCCTACCACTGGTACAGAGCCCCTGATAAACACAGTGCTTAGATTTGATCTGGTATACACAACTTGCTGATTTTAGAATAACTGACTGTAATGGTTTATAAAATCCAGTACAGGGCACAGTGATGCCTGACTAACTGATTTAAAGAAAAGCAAATGCAAGAATACAGACACTACTGGAAGAAACAGTGGCCTGTTGTTTGGTACATCTAAACAGTTTTAAACTGCATGAACTAATAAAAGTCCATTTACTGTCTTGGTGTTTTTTCAGATTGCAAGGACACATAGTTTTGATTTACTGTTTTTGAAAACATAGGGTTTCATTTCGGTATGAAAATGCTTCAAAGGGTCTATAGCTTTATACTTTGGGTAATGGCTTCTATCTGCTATCCATTGGAACACAATCACAATAATTACTCCCAAATCATTGGGCAGCCTCTGTCAATACTGAACTGCCCTATAGGATTCACCACAGAGCTTTCCAATAACTAGAATAAGAAAGTGAAATAAAACTTATTACCACTAAGGTAAATTATTCCCACCACAAAATGTCAAGTAATCATCTAATCACTCTAGGGAGGACAATAACTGCTCTGAAAGAATGCTTATTCCTTTATTCCTTGCTAAAAAATTGCTTATATCATACCAGAAAGAATAACACTTTTCAGAATAGAATCTGTAAGAACTGCCTTTCTCAGGATTCTTGTGATCATTATCAATTTGGCTATAAATTAAATTATAAACATCAGATAAATATCAACATTCCCTTCCACAGAAAAATCGCAAGTCCAATAAGACCAAGTAGATGAAAATGTAGTAAAGCAAAGCATATACATATAGGTTCCATGGGAAGAATACCACCACTTCTATCTTTTACTCTTCCTTCAAAGACTGCAGCTATGTAAATGTTAAAATTTTCTCTTCCATACAGAAAGCAACTGTTCTTAGGACATGCCATGAACCACTACAAAAAAAACAAAACTCTAACTCTTTGCTATCGGCCAGCTGTAGAGGGTATTCCTAAAGGACTTAACAAGTTACAAGAAGTAGATAGAAATGAGGTATGTTTATATGATAGACAGCAATACCTAATAAAGCCTGCAGGCTGGATAGCAAATATTTTATAATCACAAATTGAATGCAATCCAAAGAGTTAAAAATAAAACAAACAAAAAACCCCGCATGAAACAGTGCAGCAGTTCTAAAGAATTACCAAATTTTCAGAAATTACAATATGTTTGAGGCTATTTGGTGAGCAGACACAGAGGCTAAATTCATCAAGAAAATTATTCAGTCAGCATTAGCATTACAGCTGTGTTTTGCCTCCCAAGACTTTTGCCTTTATTTGCAATTGTGTTGATTATGCATATGCAAAATATTTTATCTATTCTATCTATTCCCTTTCCCTCTAAATGGTGCACTAATCTGTAATGACAAGCATGGTGCTGCACATGGAAAACTCAGCTTCAAGGCAGGCAAAGGCACTTGGTTCATATCTAGCAACTTTAAAGATGTGAATGTAGGATGAAATGGGTATAAATATTCTCTAACAATATAAATGTGGCATTTACACAAGAAAAACGCTCTGGTTTTAGGAAACAGTTGTGGTATGTAGCTGAATTCATTACTGATTATTCCAAAACCATGACTGCAGCAGCAAACCAGCACTTCAATTTTAATTTGTGAGCCTTGTGTGGGGTGACAGACATTTGCATAAGAGTGACAGTAACTTTAATCCCCCTATATCCTTGACTTGCGCCTTGGTTTCTTTGAACACATTGCTAAATCGGCAAAGCCTCAGCCAATTAGGAATTATAATACTTCTTGGGAAAGAAAAAACGTTTTCAATCCCAATACGATTTCCATGAAATAAATTATTTGCATAGAGCACAGCCAGTCCAAGTCACTGTATTAAAATGCCATTGCTAATTAAATTGTATCCTTCAAAGCTTGGCAGTTTGGAGCAGAAAAGGAGGGGAAAGTGTTAAATATATGTATAATTTTAAGCAATATTCTAAACACACTTTACTTGGCAAATATTTGCTGAATATTTCCTGACTAAGACACATAGTGATAGCTATTTTCCTATTCCCTCACACAAAAGGGCAAGACAACAAAAGCAGCTGTCTGATTGGGGGCACTGTTGTCCTGAATCAATTACATCCCCACAGCAGAGAGCTCCACTTATGCACCTGTTTTTAAATAAAAAGCTTCTGTAGCTCCTAAGCCTTGTACAAGGGAGATGGAGGTGGGGTTGGGGGGAGAAACTATGAGTGAAAGAAACAATAATTCTTCTGAAGGTCAGCCAGGGCATCCTTCATCCCTCACTCTCCACATTCACTGATTGCCTCCGAATAGGAAATCCGCCCAAATCTTCTGTTACAATCAAGAAGGGGGGGTGGAGATCCATGTTGAACATGTACCACTTTCACTGGCTTTTGAAGGAATATAATTATTGCGTTTAACCGACTGACTTATCTCTTTCCCAGAGCTTTTCAAGTGGAAGGGTGACAGAGCTGAGGAGCCTGAGAACTGGCTGCTCATCCTGATTGCAGTGTGCCTCCAGGTACCCATTAGTGCCTCCCCTCTTGCCCCCCTCCTCTCCTACCAGCCCCGGCCAGGCTTCAAGCTCTGCTCACAGCAGCAGTACCTGGGTCCTCACTGTCTCTCTGCAGTGCCTGCTGACACAGGTGGGACCTATTTGCCTTCCAGCCTCACGTGCTGTTCCCTGAAAAATGGCTGTGGACTTGGAGCCCACCGTCTGGTTATTTGGATGAGCTCAAACCCCAAACAAGAATCGTTCTGCAATTTATCCTGTCCTGTAGCTTCCAGTAGGCACCTTTCTGTAAGAAATTAATTACCATTTAGCACATAGAATAAAAAGGAGCCTGTTTATGCAGTCTTTTACTGCATGCATAAAGATTTCCTTATAATGGTTGATATTTCTCTGGAGAATTTGCATTTAGTACCTCTGCATTAAGTACACTTTTTTCCTTTAATATTAATAAAATCTTAGTCTTTGATGCATACATACTTCACTTTTAAGAGGATGAAGAAATTAGAATACATTGTTTTATTATTATCTGAATGCATGAAGAAAAATGCAGTTGAACTGATTTAAGAGTGGGTTTTGGCCAAGGCAGCTGTTCTGCAGTTGGTGCTTATGTTCTGTTTACAATTCCAGCTCTGAAGTGAAAAGTGTCCAAGCTCCTGTTTTCTTGCATACATAACAGAAGACAACTAGAGAGATACCCTCATAAAAGCTGCCACACACAAACATTACAAATGGAAGATCCTCTCTAATGTACACAGAAGTATGTTTTAACATGATTCATAAATGCTTTTTTTATTTTTTCCATTTTGTTTTTACATGTAAAATGGTGTCAGCAAAGTCTTTCAGAATTATAGGTCAGGCTTTTGCAATAGATATGGACAATAAAAATCAGGGCTGAAAAAGTTTGTAAACGTGATTAAAATGTTTACAAGCATTGGATTTTTCAGGCCTTAAATATCAAATTACAATAGATAATGATATAGATAATAATAATAAATAATAGATACAATAATTTTATTTGGGCAAAAATTTTATATTCAATTGCAGCAGAACTATATAATATAAAACTATAGAGCACAAGCCATGTAGGACGTATCTGGATTGCATTGAATAATTCACTTGGTGAAGGATCTGTCTCTCTGGATGGCTGGGGAAATCTAGCATACTCTATTTGACTACCTGCTTAAGATGACTGAAGTTGAGAGAAGTGAGATAGATGGAGATAGATAAACAGATGCTTTTAACATTCTCAGGGCTTCCATAAATCCTTTGGTACCCAGGCAGCTTTAGAAGCCTGACCTGCAGTGTCTGCCATATTGGGAAATGAAATTCAGGTTCTGCAGTATTTTGGTCTCAAAGATTCATTTTTTTGTGCACGTGCATCAGACATAGCGGAGTTTCTTACCTCCAAAGATTTCATTCAAATCCCTAAACCATGTAATTGAGGGACTGCAATTACTTAGAAATTTTGTATTCTAATAGGACTTAGCTGGACAGGTTATCTGTAAGAACAGATGTAAAAATCAGCCTAAACAGAGTCTGCCTGAAGGTGGAGAATTATCTTTTAAAAAGATACTGCAATGAAAATAAAGCCTTCCATTAGTTTGTGTTATAATTTGTCTTTGTAATTAACAAAAGTAACTTCCAGATAGGCATTTCTTACAACCCTAAAAGAGAGTTTGACAGCACAAGTCATTATTTATTGAACAAACTCTGGAATTTTAGCACTCCTTTTCAAAACAATCTCCATTTACTTCCTTTATTAAATGATAACTATCATTCATTCAGATTTTCAGTTAACAAAATTGAAGTGAAAAGTCACTCATTAGAAGAAATTCTGATCCAGGGAGTCAAAAGAGCTGCTTCAAAAATTTCCAAAGAACAGAAACACAGTGTCAGCAAACAGCACTTAAACCATGGAAACAATACAGATACTTCTGAAGTAAAAGGCCAAACAAGGAAACAAGTGGGCCCTTTTGACTTCAGTAAGGCTTCCAACACATCTCCCACAATACTCCTGAATCCACGTTAGGATGTTATAGCCTATGCAGGTACAGAATGTACTGGCTGGTTGGGCTCAGAGGGTTGGGTCAGTGGGTTGTGCTCTGCCAGGAGGCTGCTTAGATGCAGGTGTCTGTCCTGGGACCTGTTAATAGTGACCCAGTTCATCAGTGACCCAGAGGAGGTAGCAGAGCTCACTGCCATGAGGTTTGCAGCTCACTCTAGAACAGTGGGACTCATCAGCATGCTTGGAAGAAGAGCTGCCATTCCAGGAAATCTAGGCAGGCTGAAGGAGAGAGCTGACAGAAGCCTTATGAAACTCATCAAGGACAAGTGAAAACCCCTTCCACCTGGGGAGGAATAACTCCTGCAACAGTAATGGCCGGGGAGCAGCGCTCAGGGTGCTGGCCTTGGGTGTGTGCAGGGATGAGCTGAGCAGAAGCCAGAAGTGCCTGGCAGCAAAGCCAGCCAGCAGCAGCCAGGGCTGCATGTACAGGAACACCTTAACCACAGCCCCTCTCTAGTCAGCACTTCCTCCGATACACAAGAGACACTGATAAACAACCAGCTTCAGAACAAAGCTACCAACATGGGCACGCCTGGAACACTTGCCTCATGAGGACAAACAGGGAGCAACACTTGTTTGATCTGGAGAAGAGACAGCTTTGGTGAGACCTAACAGCAGCTCCTGGTACCTACAATGAAGTTATGGAGAAGAGGAAGCCAGCTCTTCACAGTGGTTTATAGTAGGAGAATGGGAGGGGAGACAATAGGCATAAACTGAAATGAGAAGTCCAGATTGTTTATCACACAGACGTTTTTTCATTGCTTGGACAATGAAGCAGTGGAACAGCTTGCCAAGAGAGGCTAAACAATCGCCAACCTTGGAAGATTTCAAGACCAACTAGAAAAAAATCCTGAGCTGTAGTGGTGTGCTTTGCAATCAACTTTGTATTAATGGTTTGTTCCTTGTACCCTTGTATTTTTGTTACTTGGTTGTACCCCTTTCCAACTCCTCCTCTCCTGGGCAAGACTGCCCTCCCCAAGTCCAGAAAGTTCTC